>JACXGI010000759.1:59120-110353 GCA_016801175.1 Esox masquinongy | reverse complement strand
TAGGGCAACAGCTAAATATTTTTGAGCTCTTTCTATGGACATTAAATACAAACAGACATTGTTGCAATAAAAAGTAAGAAGAATGTCTTGTGTTGTCCAAAAGGCAATTGATTTTGACCAGAAGAAATATCTCAGAACGTATTGAAAAAAGGGGGTAAGTTGTGAAAACTGCAGCGTGCATCTGATGAACAGTATGTTAAGATCACTTTCTTGAGGGACAGAACGAAATCCAGTGAAGTTCTTGCTCAGCATCTGACAGACTCTTCTGGAATTAAAGTACACACTTGAACTACAAAAAAATGTCTTACAAGAAATGGTCTGTGTTGGAGCAGCAAATTCATTTTGCAATCTTTTCTGCTTGTCAGAATTTTTTATTATTCCACAGTCTGTAGTCTATCAGCATTTCATTACATATTTTTAAGGAACCTATCCATTGATGATTTTTTTGTACTTACATTTGTTACATTATTTATGAAGCTCTATGTGTTGTTCTGCCCTCTTGCAACTGAATGCCTTTGGACAGGTTGTCAATGAAAAATAAAAACATTGTCTAACTCTACATTTTGGCTGCAAATTTCTTGTTTTTGCGGGAGACAATTCACATACGGGATATGAAATAAATAGTGCTTTCTGCAATAATGGCTTTCTACAAGACATGGCTTCAGTCAGTGTACAGTTTGTATCACCACTAAAGTGGAACAAATTTAACCCTTTATTTCTGAAAGTCTATTTGCATTATGAAAGATCAGCCATAACATTATGACCAC
Organism: Esox masquinongy; assembly: GCA_016801175.1. NCBI lineage: Eukaryota > Metazoa > Chordata > Actinopteri > Esociformes > Esocidae > Esox > Esox masquinongy. Next base: position 109,586 of record JACXGI010000759.1, on the reverse strand, counting down.
CTGCCTAACATTGTGTGGGTCCCGCTTTTGCCGCCAAAACAGCCCTGACCCATCGAGGCATGGACTCCACTAGACCTCTGAAGGTGTGCTGTGGTCTCTGCCACCAAGACCTTAGCAGCAGATCCTTTAAGTCCTGTAAGTTTCGAGGTGGGGCCTCCATGGATTGGACCTGTTTGTCCAGCACATCCCACAGATTGGATTGGGGAATTTGGAGGCCAAGTCAATACCTTGAACTCGTTGTGTTCCTCAAACCATTCCTGAACCATTTTTGCTTTGTGGCAGGGTGCATTATCTTGCTGAAAGAGGTCAATGCCATCATGGAATACCGTTGCCATGAAAGGGTGCACATGGTCTGCAACAATGCTTAGGGAGGTGGTACGTGTCAAAGTAACATCCACATGAATGGCAGGACCCAAGGTTTTCCAGAAGAACACTGCCCAAAGCATCACACTGCCTCTGCCGGCTTGCCTTCTTCCCATAGTGCATCCAGGTGCCATGTGTTCTCCAGGTAAGCGACACACATGCACCCGGCCATCCACGTGATGTAAAAGAAAACGTGATTCATCAGACCAGGCCACCTCCTTCCATTGCTCCATGGCCCCGTTCTGATGCTCACGTGCCCATTGTAGGTGCTTTTGGCAGTGGACAGGGGTCAGCATGGGCACCCTGACTGGTCTGCGGCTACACAGCCCCGTACGCAACAATCTGTGATGCACTGTGGGTTCTGACACCTTTCTATCAGTACCAGCATTAACCTTTTCAGCAATTTGAGCTACAGTAGCTCGTCTGTTCGATTGGACCACACGGGCCAGCCTTCGCTCCCCATCAATAAGCCTTGGCCGCCCATGACCCTGTCGCTGGTTCACTGCTTTTCCTTCCTTGGACCACTTTTGATAGGTACTGACAACTGCAGACCAGGAACACCCCACAAGGGCTGCAGTTTTGGAGATGATCTGACCCAGTCGTCTAGCCATCACAATTTGGCCCTTGTCAAAGTCGCTCAGATCCTTACGCTTGCCCATTTTTCCTGCTTCTAACACATCTACTTTGAGAACAGAATGTTCATTTCCTGCCTAATATATCCCACCCACTGACAGGTGCCATGATAAGGAGATTATCAGTGTTATTCACTTCCCCTGTCAGTGGTCATGATGTTATGGCTGATCGGTGTATAAGGTACAGAGCCTTTAGTCTAGTGGTTCGACATATATAAGCCCTCTCTCCCCATCGGAGACCAGGGTTCAGCTCCAATTTTCCTTCTTGGTCTCTCATCTATCTGTGTGCCCTCCCTAGTTCCTTAACTGTCTCAAATTGTTAAAACACCCCCCCCCAAAAAAAAAATGTATTACAAAAGTGATATAAGCTTGCGGGTGTTTTGCAGCTTCCTCATATATAAGATTGATTTACCCAACCCTGTTGGCTGTTCCGCACATACGTCTGGGTTCTGCTCACTCTGGTGTTCACTCTGGTGCTCACTTTGGTGCTCACTCTGGTGTCACCATCATGAAGGGCACAATGTGTGGGGGCTTTTTCTATGACTCATCGTGCACATATTCCATGTGGTTAAGGAAATAGTAATAACTGTTTTTAAGAGGGTAAACATTAAAGACAGTGAATTATGAGGTTCACGGTACAACTATGAATGTGGTTAGAGAGAAATAATACCATCCCAACATATGAGGATGTACGTATGTATGGGTTTTTAGATACATTGTACCATGAGGATTTGTCAGTGTATACTTGTTCAACACATTGTTTTTGGCCAAAACTGTGATATGACTCCGGGGCATACAGCTTTGAAACCTATTTTACCGCATGTCGAGACACTTTTGAGAAAACAACTTGAACTGCACCTTTCCAGAGACTGTCAAATGTTTGAATGGGGAGCTATGAACAAGGTGTTGAATAAGCCATTGGGGATCCTGCCTTGGGTAAAACTGGCAACAAACCAGTGTTGGAGACATCTTTGCTGGGCAACATTTCACTGATTTAGGGCTAGCCCAAAGATTGCCCAAAATACCTCCTTTCCCTGGTTTAAGGGCTGACAGATGCTCCACCCATTTCAAAGATTCTGGTTGGGGAAGTAAAACCTCCATAAATTCTTCCTACACAGATATCAACAGCATTTCTGCTTTTAAACATGCTTTTAAACATTTTCTCGGTGGTGTACCATTAATTTGAAAGATTAGTCACTTAAAAAGAAGTGCACTATGAAAAGAAGTGCTCTTTTTCCTCTGTATATGTCTCTATATACAGGGACAAAGTGAAATGTTATTTTTCTTATATAATAATCTGACAGAATACAGATACAAAACGCTTGATTAAAACAAAATTGTCAAGTGGTATTTAGATGACCATGATTGATATTGTAATTGTGTGATCGGTATTCCTCTGTCCCTGGGTAGCTGTGAGTACTGCTGGCCTATGTACTGTTGGGGCACCCCACCTAACCAAGTGAACTAACAGATCATTTTTGTACAGTTAAACAGATGCATTTACACATTCTCCATTTCTCTTCTTCAATTATAATATAAAATACTGATATATCAGTTATTACACAATTAGTACAAGGAATGTAATGTTAAACTCAAGATGGTTTCACACGTGCGTTAACTGAAGAGTTGGTTGTAGCAGTCCCTTGTAGTTGGACTGTAAATATTGAAAAATAATAATTGTAACACAGTCACAATTTGTAATGAGAAATTACCATGGTAATGAACGTGACAATCAAAGGTTAAATTGCTAATCATTAGTTGTTTAGTGGAACAAGAGTAAGTCTTATAAGATAAGCAGTTACATATGCAAAATAACATTCCACAAGTTACAAATGGGAAATAATTCTTATTATGATTAGGAGATTTCATAAGTAGAGATAAAAATATTGATATATAAAACATTGTACAAAATGGTATCTGTAACAAAGAAAGATTATTTCGAAAAAAAATACTGTGTCGGATAATCATATATTGTAACTATGGTTACAAATAAGAAAATTACCTGGCTTTTGTCCACTGTTAACTAATGTTTTAATTATTCATATGATGTGTGTTAAACTATCTGTAACACAAAAAATAAAGGTTATTTCTCCATTGCCATAGCAGGAACTTGTGGGGCAGTACAAAAAAAGGGAGGTTTCTCACCCTTTAATGTTACAATGCTAAATTGTAACATTTAAGTGTGAGAAACCAAAAATGCTTTTTTCTGAGAAATCAAATTTGACAAGAGGTGTAAAACAAGATCGACCTCAACCAGAGTCCTTGTATGCTTGGGCCATTGCATTGTTTGCAATACAACATTGATCCAATGATAACAAAAAAGGGTTACAAATCAATGGTTTACAAAAAGAGGTATCTATGTATTTGTAACTCTTGTTAATAGCACAAATATTATTTTTACAATATTATTGATTGGTCTCTGAAAAGCTTTATTTTGCAATGTAAATCTCCTGATTAAATAGATGCAGGATGCAATTCATGCTCGCTATAGATGACAACTTGAATAATCTTGCACCTATCAATTTTAAATGAAAAAGTAAGAAAACCAATCTCAGTGAAATGAGATGAGGCCACTGAAAATGCAAGAGCATCCATGAATCTCACTTCAGCTTTTTTTCATTGACACGTTGTAATGAACACTGAGAGAGGTGGCTGGATGCAAACGCAAAGTACAGTATGTTTATTTAGATAGGCAGGCTAAAAGTCAGTAACAGAGGTACCAATCCAGACAGGAGGCAGACGTACCAAAGGGTACAATCCAAAGGCGTGGTCAGACAGGCAGGCACGGGTCAGGACACCAGAACAATACTTTCAAACTCGGCATTGAATTACTCCAATCAAACAGGCTTAGTAGTGTTGGAATATGTTATAGACATTTGTTGAACTAATGTGTTAGTGCCTTTTACAGATGTATAGGGGAGTAAAGAATTACTGGTTTAGTATTGGGCTAATTAGAAAGGTACCAAACCTGTATTTTGCCAAGTAGGAAGAATGCAAGATATGTTCTTGGTGTCGTAATTAAGAGAGGGACAAGACATGAGTGGACAATTGAACTCAAGAAGTATTTGTAAAATGCAGGTGGGCATTTGGGTGAACCTTGGGCGGAGAGAGAAACTGATAAGAGGAATAAACCTAACCAGATTAACATGTATCGATGAAATGTCAGTTATTTTGTGAGATGTTGTAACACTGTCTTACCTATACAAAAAGGAGGTTTTCTGAACTGTTCTTCAGACAGACTCTCACTGATCTTGTGTTAGGGTCTTTCTGCATCTATTTGCAAATATTATATAATAAACTGTAATTGTGTTTCAGAGCATTTTCATCCCTGTCTTACCTTCCTTGGTAAGAGATCTATTCAATGGAATTGCCATTACAAATATCACAAAACAATACCTCACAAGGACGTGGGTGTGAATGACCAGGCTATACACTGGCAGCCAGGGGAAGAGGGAGAGCACAGGTAATTTAGATAATTAGTATTCAGTTGATTGGGATCTGCTGTGAGGGGTGCGTTCAAGCGATTGGATGAATGTGGTGCCGTTCACCAGGCTGATGGGAAGGTCGAGGACGAGTGTTGGAGGCAGACCTGGCATGTGTTTCTAATGAAACTCAAAGAGTGAATTCAACTGTGTGGTAAGGGGGTGAAAAAAACCATTGAATTCGGTGCACACTGACTTAAATGAAACTTAATGAAACCCCAAGAAAATCTTACAAACAAAATCTAATTTGTGTATTTTCCAATTAGGATTTGACTAATTAAAGTTAATCTGAGTCTTTGAAAACTGTTAAGTGGTCATCCATAACGTCATGCTTCACTGGGGTATAAATATGAGTTGACATACAGGCTAAACTCCAAAATCATCCATCATCATGGGAAGGCCAGAGAACATACACATGAAATGAGACAAAGGTTTGTTGACCTTCCCAAATCAAGCAAAAGGGTTATAAAAAGAAAAGCCTGAAAATATTACTGTATCATTCCAAAGTAGGGTTATTTAATGCATAGCCTGATGAGGTAGCAAACAACAACATTGTTATACAATAAATTATTTGTTTGTTTAAAGTATCGGTAGTTCATTCATATGCATCGAACGTAGTAGCACAAGAAACTACATTGCTAGAGTAGTAAGCATTGTTCTGTACATGCTCAATCACCACATTATCTAACAATGAGGCATACTGTAATGAATGAGTATTGACTGCAGAATATTTTCATTTTTGAAATACAGTATGTAGGATCAACTCATTGCTTGCCCCCAATACTTTAACTGACTAGAGCTTGATGTTAGTGGAACCCACATCAAATATGCTCATGCTAACAGTTTCACTCCCTCCGCTTTCAGTTCGCCAGGCCCGACACTGGGCGTGAACACGTGGTCATTTTTTCCAGAACACCCTTGACCGCCATTCTTGATAACATTCCAACCATTTGAGCAATATAAAAAGCACCAACTGCATAGCCCCATTAGTGACATTTCAAGCTAGCTGTGGAATGAGCTTACGTTGCGTTCTTAACTCCATTATACTCACCCCTTTGTTGTTGTGGCTGAGATTTATATTGGTGAGTTCAGAGCGTACATACAGTAGACAGTAGAGTTCATTACCCAGGTTAGCGAGGTGACATATAAAGGATGTGTGAACTTTTATATTAGGTGGGTATCGCCTCGTTGTAGCAATGACACTACTGCCGGATTCACACTAGTGTGTATGTAAGCACAAAGGATTGAATCAAACAACAGAATGGAGTGCTCCATTAGGATCAGAACCAAGGTTGATAACAGAGACTGTGTTTAACAAGCTAAATGAATAGGCCTGGGACTGGAGCTGAGTAGACCATGGAGAGTATTAACACTCATTATTCAAATTACCCTAAGCAAGTGTCTCTTAGGCCCTATTGATAACAAGGTGGCTCTTGTGCATTTAGATACAGTCATTTAAAAACTATTCCTTCTTTGACTTTCAAGTGTTCGTAGTATGCCTGGATTTGGAGAGGCAGTGTTGCATACAAAACTTGCTTTCCCATGATGCCATTAACTAAAACACAATTTCTGTCAAATCACGCCAATGGTTTGTTTGGGTAAGGTCAGTGTTTGGTCAAATTAATTTTAACCCAGACCTGACCCTGATCTGCTTGGACCTTTCTAGTCCAGAGGGAAAGGGGGCAGGAGTTCCCTAAACATGTCAGGTTAAATCCCCGTCTGTCTATGTAAGGTTGGGCCTGGCTGTGTCCAGGGCCCTGTTAACACTCCAAACATTCAGAGTCACAGACCCGTGTCCCAAGCCGTGCTCTTTAAACACTTGTTAAAACTCACACTTTTTTCGCAATGTCAACAGCTGAGAACGACCCAACTGGGACGCCCCCTTGTACTCTGTGAAATGTTAATGGAGGAGAGGGGGGCAAACAATTTTTGTGTGTGTGAAGTTTACTCACACCCCCCCCCCCCACACACACACAATTTTGTTGTATATAATTTTTATCTTCCTTATTTTGCACTTCCTTTGGTAATGTAAACAAAATAATAATGATAAATAAAAAATAAATAAAGCCCTTTTAATTAAGTTGAATTGAGAGAGAGGTGAGAGAGGAGAAATAGGAGTAAGGAGAAAGAGAAACAACGAGAGGAAGAAGAATACACTGAAGAGGACGTCCCCCACCTTCCCAACTCCATGTCCTCCGTGGATATTTTGAGGGGTTTGATTGACAGGCAGACAGGCCAAACTCCATTCAACAACACTACTGAAACGTACAACGAGACTTACATTACCATTACCTGTGAAATGTTGGCAGCTCACACCCCAACTGGAATCACCGGCCAAATTAAAGCAGCCCGGGCTGTCGGCACTCCCTCTCCCTGAGGATGGATGGTGAATGGCAATGATCCTCCACAGTAGAGAGAGACAGACCAGGAGCGGAGGAGTCACTACCCCTCAGGGCCTCAGGTCTACATGGGGCTTCTGTGGAAAACCTAGTCAAAGGAGTCTCCTTTGTCTTCACGCGGAAACAGACCACCGAGGTGGGTGTCCATCTGGATTAACACGATGGTTCTGTTAGGGTCTGTGTCGCTCAGCTCCTCCTTTGTGTGTGTGTGTGTGTGTGTGTGTGCGTGTGTGTGGGTTCATGTGCACGTCTGTGTGTCTCCCAGCAGTGTTGTGTTTGTCCTGAGCCTCCACAGACCTTGGCGTGTGGAATCACTGTAATAGCTCCCTGGCCACTGTGGTGGTGGCAGAGTGCTCATACACAAGAGAGACTTTAGACAAGAGCCCGGCCAGCTCGCCAAGACCATTTAGACTTTCCAGTACTGTGCAGTCCTTGCCATTCCATTGCATCATAGCAACCGCACCTTACTCCGTCCTCCTTTGGCTATTGTGTTTCATACCTAATGAGGTTGGAAGGGTCTGTGAATAGCCAATGCAGTGCAGAGTGTGTGATGCAGTATGTACTGTACATAGTCATTGACCCAATGTCTAGACGGGGACTTTGTGTGCATATTAAAATAATCTGTCACTGTGTGCTGCTCTGCGGTAATATGAGTCCCTATGACTCTTCATTTGATCCGCCAAGGGGTCTTGAATGGGGTGCCAACTGTTAAAGCAGGGCAAGAATCGTGCTTAAGTCAAACACGCACCAAGGCTACTAAAATAAAATGAGATAGAAACTAATGAAATTTTCTTTTAGTAAAATTAGTCAAATTAAATAACATTACAAAGTCAAATAAAAAAATACCAAGACTAAATTTTAACAACTTTTTGGACTGCAAAACAAATTGAAACATTGAAGTACAGTATGTTCATGCTTTTACATGAAATGTGGTTTTCAAGCTATTTTGTAATATAGCTCCCCAGGTTGTACTACTAAAACTAGTTAGTATTTTCTGAAATTAGTTAGTATTTTCTTTCTTTTTCATTTGTCTTTTCTAACAGGAAAGATTCAAAGAAAATTGAATGTTTTTTTATATATATATACACTGTCTATGGTGTTAGAAGATATTATACAGAGGCTTAGGAAATCTTATTTCAAGGAAATAATATTATTCCAAATGATGGATCTTTATGAATTATAACATATTTATGTGCTAAAAAAGATGCTACTAAGTCATTAACTTTCAGAGAAATGGAAATACCTTCTTTTACATGTCACATTGTTGACTACTATCTGTCAGTACAGTGCGAGTGATACCTAAAAGATGGCTTTTGTTACGTAACTTGAACAAAAATGCAATAATGTTTTGTTTTGCTCCAGGCTGCAGCCATATTTTGTGTCAGTGGAAAGGTGCATACTTTACTAATTCCTAAACAATTTTGTCCAGACTAGAAGAGACTTTGGGTAATATACTAAGCAAAGCCGGTAAGCTAGAACTGAGTTTTCTTGCAACAATTTTTGTATGATATCTACCCTAACACAGTGAACTGTTTCAATGTACTGGAGACAATTATGTGAATTAATAAAAATGAGTATTTGGTCTATAGGCTAAATATCCAATGAATTAATTAAAATCCAATGTATTTCATTAAACCGTTTTAAAGTGGACCAGGGTTTGAGAAATGCTGAGATAGACGTTCCAATTTGTTTTATTTTTAACTTGCAGCACTTTTTTTCTGGCCTGAGCAGTGGCAAAAAGCTAACCAGTGTGGTTTGTTTCTGACCAGACTTCTAACTCTTTTGTTATGTGTTAGAATGTTTTTTTTTAAATTAGGAAAATGCTTCAAAATTCTCACAAAATGATTCAACCTGATGACAAGGATCTGATGATGTAAATGTCAAAAAAACCCTAAGCCTGTGTTTTTACCACATATCTTATATTCTGCATTCATACAAAAAACAAATTAATTTCTCTGAATACTTTCATCTATTACACAAATTACACCACTACTTACACAATGACACCAATGTTGCTACAGCTCTCTATGTGGTTTTCAAGCTTCCTATTGCTCACAGAAGATGGTCAGTAATTGGTACTGTCCTTACTGTAACAAGTTTCTGTGCGGTACGCACATAGCCTAGCACATCCACGTGATCCGACAAGCTTAGATTTAAACGCTACAAGGATATCAGTCTAGTCCAGCTGTGATTCCAACAGTTTGGGCATGGGGCATTTTCAATGGCCATTAGAAACTTTTTTTTGAGCGCAACTTGATCGACTTTCAACTAATCAAACCAACAACACACATGCCGTAGTGCCAAAGTGCCATCGTTCACAACAACAGTGTATGAAGGTAAAACAGCGACATACGTTTTTATTGGTACTCGTCATCACTCAGACCACACCCAAAATTCATGAAAGGGTTTTGATTTGCCTGGTTAAACCGAAGCCGGTTAAACTCAAGCCTACTCATCACAACCAGGCTGATTTCCGTGGAGCCTTTAAATGTAACAACCGGTGTCCACTGGTGGTTTTAAAGACAAAATTCGGCTACCAAAATATTGCCTCCAATGAATTGTCAATGGAGTCATGTGACCATGTGCGCGAGGCAGTGTGGGATACCTGGCAGCGCGAAGCTGGCGTGAGAGGCGCAGGACAATTGAGCTCCCCTCTATAATATGCAAATTTGAGACAAATTTTGTTAGCCGGGGTTGGGCGACAGCCAATCAGAAAAGGTGTGTCTGTTCCTCCCTTCTATGGTATCATTGTGAAAAGTTTCTATCATAGCCATCTCACTATTCTAAAACCAACATGGAGGAAAAATTTATAATTTCGGTGTCTGGTTTTCCAGAGCAAATGGCGAGACATTCGGCTGGACCAACTGCTCTATGAAACGGAGTATCCGTCCTCACGATCCGGAGTCCCACTCAAGCCAGTACTTGGTCAAACTCAGTCTTGGTAAGGTGAAAATGACCCTGGAATCAGGCATCATCAAGGCCCATTTCCTGTACCAGCCATGGTACTCCCCATGGGTTGCTCAGGACTGGAGAATAGGGTGAACCCAAAAGGAACGCTGCAGTGCAAACGCAACACGCCTCTTCCTCTCGCTATCCATGTTTGGTATGGAAATCTTTCCGTCTAAATTATTTTAAATGCAAGTGCTCCCTCCAGAAATGTATAATATGAGCAGGAAGTTGTATCATTTGTTGAGAATACTACTACTGAGCGGGAAGACATTGAATTTTGTATATTTTGGTATATTTAATAGCTAGTTAGCATTATACATCGTCATCAAATACAAGCCCTTTTCCAAAAAACATTATTGCATTGTGTTTTTATTTGCATGTTACGCAGCGTCCCAACATTTTTGGGAACAGGGTTGTACAGAACTACACTACACTAGCTACTGTACTACTACCCTGTAGCTACTTTGTCCTCCTATAGAACAATTTGAATTATGATTCATTTCCCTTATCTTTACCTGTGCTCTAAAAAGTGGATTGACATCATAATACTTATAGCTACATAAGCTAGTTAATGTAACTTCCTTCGTTGATAAGAAAACCAATAACTTTTCCGGAACAGACAAACATACATGCCCACAAGCGCCCAGCGAACAGTGAAACAAGTGAAGGCACACAAAAATGCTAAACGCCTAGTGGACACAGGCCATAAGCTTGTGGGATCAAGCATCTGTGCGAGGCTAGTTCGCACGCATATCACTCAATTTTCCAGGCGATTGATGTCCACAATTCTTCTCATGGTGTGTCTCATACATGCTGGTGTAAATTAAAACATTTAAGGATGTGGATAAGCAAGTGCAAACTAGGGCTGTCACAACATCAGATTTTCACTACACGATTATCGTGGCCAAAAGAATTCAAGTAACAATATTATCACGGTATCTATAGAAAATTTGAAGTAAAAAAATGCTATCAGTCAAATTCATCTTCTACTTTGTTTAATGTGTTTTTTTTCTCTTTTTTGGCAAATGAATTACACTCAAAATACGAGTGTATGGAGGTGGAGAGTGTCTGTAACCATAACTCTACAAATAAAAAAATAAAAGCGTACAAAAAGAACAATTACACTTAATGGATAGTGAAAAAGCAACCAGATGAACTGCTAAACAAAAGATCCACAAGGCCTAACACCGAGAGGAGTTTTTGTAAAAATACAAAACATTTTCGCCTAGTGAATAGGCTACGAAAAGGCATTAATTCAAACACTAGTGTATAGGTCCAGACTCGTAGTTTAAGCACATGCATTGTTTGTCCATAAATAAGCTATGGAAAAACCGAGAGGAGTTTTGGAAAAAATACAACGTCCTTTTTTCAATGTGAATAGGCGACAAAAACGGCACGTCTTTGAAGATCTCTCCCGGGGGTTCTAGTGGAGCTAACGAGTGGATTTCAACACCAGTGCATAGGTCCAGTCTTCTTGTTTAAGCACATGCATCGTTCGTCTATAAGTGACATGAATAAGGCATCGAAATACCGAGATGTGTTTTTGGAAAAATAGAACTTTAATTTCGCCTAGTGAATACGATATTATCAAATGTGCATTATTTAACATGATATCAATATTTCATTTTTTTAAATATCACGGTTATCGTCAATACCGGTATATCGCAACCTGGTCTCAGAATGATTACGCAGACTATTTTACGTAAATATTAGCCAGGGGATTTCGTAAGATATATTACGTTCAGTAAAATAACGTTAGAGTCTGAATGGAGAAAAAAAACAGAAAACCATGTTTCAAACCAGCGACCTGCCAGATCCCAGACAGATGCACTACCCACTGCTCCAGTGAGAAACCTGTAAGCAGTAAAGGCGAGTGGTGGTGTCACAACATAAATACGTTTGAAGTGATTTTCTTTGTAATCCTAACCCAAACCTTAACCCTAACCTTAACCCCAGTGCTGTGATACCTAACCTTAACCCAAACCCTAACCTGAACCCCAGAGCTGTGAGACCTAACCCTAACCAAACCTTAACCTAACCTTTTTTGTTTCCTAACCGTAGCCCAAACCTTAACCCTAACCTTAACCCCACTGCTGTGATATCTAACCTTAAACCTAACCTTAACCCGAGTGCTGTGATGCCTAACGTTAACCTAACTTTAACGATAAAATGCTTTTATAACATATTCTAGCGACCTTGGTGTTGCTTTTACTCCTCCTAAATTTACATGTCCAGTGTGGGGCAGTGGGTAGGGTGAATGCCTTCTCATCCAAATGTTGCTGTTTTGAAACACCGGTCAAACATTTTGTTAATAACTCGTAATTATTTATACGTTTTCATAGCGTTCGTAATTATCATACGTTTGTCTGGCGTTCGTATGTTATTTTACGTTTTAATAGCGCTCATAACATTTGATACAATGTAATAGCGTTCGTAAGATATGTTACGTTTTAATAATTTCGTTATGTATTATACGTTTTGGTGGCGCATTGTAATGTAACCTAACATAACGTCACATATCATACGAAATCGGGTGCCATGGATTTTCGTAAAATAGTCTACGCAGTGTCCTGAGACCACATTGCATATCGCGACACCCCGCGTGCAAACAAGTCCAAAGTTTGTCTCATCGTGCAAACAAGTCCAAAGTTTGTCTCATCATGCAAACAAGTCCAAAGTTGCATCTTGACAGTATAGATAGGTGTAATTTAATGACTCACTCTGCCATGCACATGGTAGAGTCTGGCAGTGTTTCTGCTGTTGTGGGGGCTTGATACTGCATATCTTGCTCTTTGCCATAGATATTGCAATCATAATATTGCAGTGCTAATGTTGTTATAAGTAGTACTGTATACACGGTCATGCAATGGCGGTGAGTTAAACCAACAGAAAAGAACATAATGCCAAGACATCGTATGATAAACCCAACGCCAAGACGTGGGGTTTCCTGTCTGAAAGTGCATAATAAAAAAATGATCTGAAAACACAATGAAACTAAACTGAAAAATATAGTTGAACAACAAATACAAATGTAATATTCTAGCCTTTTCATACGCAAACAAAAACTATACATGCGCATGGAGAATTTCCCATCATGCTAGTTACATAAACAACTGGCAAATATACTTGTCCTTGCTCTCTTCATTCATGTGTTTTTTTTTCTTTCTTAACATTATGAAGTAGAGATGTAATTTTTCTGTGAATCTGCAAAGACACACTTCCTCTCCCCTCCCGTTCTTGGCGTATTGTGGCGGAAATAAGAGAAATTATTATGGAAGGAGAAGAAACGTAATGGAGGAAATCATTTACACATTACAGTCATTTTAATGTCCTCATATGTCTGTTTCAAATCACTCTGGAGGAGCTCACTGCTCAGAGTCTCAGGGGTTTGGAACCACAGCTCCTCTCACGCACCAGAAACCAGCTATACAGTAGAATATAGGAAATACAGTATAATATACTTACTGAACATAGTTACTGAGTTATTGTTTATATATGCAAGAAACAATTATGGAAGCAAATTTGTCCTTTACGGATGTCTTTCTTTTAAATGTGTTACATTTTTGTTTTTGGGTGAACGTTTTATTGTTTTGGGAGGCACAAAAAAACTCTGCTGTCAAGTCCACACGATGTTAATGAATCATTACTTCCTTCCCCAATTTGGAAGATATCTTGTCTCCATGACATTCAAAAGAAACACTGTGAGGTCAAAAATAGCACCCCTGTCACTGCAATCCAATTTCGCCTGAATCTCTTTCCACTGCCCCTAACATACATATTCAGTAATATATACTCAGACATATACAATATCCATTGTATTTGTGAAGTACATATAGAAGGACAAGTGAAATTGAGCACTTAAGAGATCCTATTAGCTTTCTCACTCACAAAGCTGGGCATTGTTTTAACACAACCTTTGCCAATAATAAAGTGGAAGCCAATCAAACCAAATAGGCAGGTGGATCTTTAGCGTGTAATTGGGATCCATGTAATCATTAACCTTGGCACTGAGCGGGAAGTTAATGAATCAAATCAATACCTCTCTCCACTGATCCATAATTATTTGAAAAGAGATGAAAAATTAAAGAGGCCCGGCCTATGAGGTTATCATGCCATGCAATTAGGCCGCCGGAGGGAGATTATGTTACCTAGATACCGACGGGGAAGTGTAATTTCTCTTACAGACTGAATTTTTTAATGAAGAGTGCAATTACCTAAATAGGTCAGGCGAAGGAAGGTGCACGGTGCGGCAGTTTGCTGCATATACCTGAGAGGAAGCTCCTGCCGGAAAAAAAAGAGAGCTGTCTCAAAATCATGTTGTCGCTCCCTCCACCCTGATCCCCCTCATTTCCCTCCCCCTAACCCTCGCTCTTTCCTTCTCTCTCTATTGGATTGTGTATATATTCTTCAGCTCCTAATTAAATATCCCACACAGAGGACTTAGGTACGAAGAAATTCCACGGGAATAATGCTTAATAATCTGCCCAAAAATCCTGTGCTTTGGAATTGCTGTGAAGTTTCTTATTCAAAACATTTCCAATCTGGAAATGTCACTCATCACATTATCACTCATTAACGGTGGAGATGATTTTGAAATCATATGTGTACACTGAGTTACCAAAACATTGGTATTTACTAAAATGTATATTAATATTATTATATGGGGTGTGTGTATACCCCAGTCTTAGTAATTTATATCTTTTACAATGATCACTAGTCCATTGAGACATTATTGACTGTAACAGAATTCACCATTCCAATAAAAACATACGTAAACTAAATTGCATTTTATTCCACAAACAAGAAAATAGGCGAACAATGGAATAATACATTAATATATGATAATAATGTACCAGTACAACTGCCTGGCTGATGCTGTCTACAGTGTGCTGCACACGGTTTTAGTGATGTACCACACTGTTGTGAGTTTCCATCGAAGAAGTCCAGGCGAAATTCTATAATTCTTAATTTATTTATTTAAAGACTAATTTGCTGATGATTAAAGATGGCTGAACAATGATATTTACACAAGGATAATTGACTGACTTCAGCTTCACCTCCTGTTGAATAACCAATGTTATGATGAACTTGAAATAGCATTAACCATTGCAATTTAGTCATTCATTGTGCTGTGCAGTTCTAATTAGGAAGCACTCTACATCTACTCTGAACTCAGCGGGTCGCTAATGCTTTGTAAGTAGGTAACACAGTGCAGGTTCTGACGAATCAAAGCTCAGGATGTAATTTTCCTAATGAAAAGGGCAGCTGGATGTCACACTGCAGACAAGCTCAGATAGAAAGGATGCCAATATAGATACAGTAAAGAGGTCAATGGAATGCACATTAACAAATCTGATCTAATGAAGTGCATATTAATGAAGTCCTTATTGACTGTGTGCATTATGACAGGCCAACCAGTGTGGTTACTTAAGACTTACTTTGATGAATGTGGTGGTTTTACCTGCATAACAAATAGGTTTAATTTGTATTATGTTTAAAAGAAGGGACTGCTAATCTAAATGGGAAAGCTAGCATACTTCTCAAGGGACAACGCCGTCTCTGCCTCGTTTGGATCACGGACACCCGTTTGTTGTTATTGGCCCCACCTGTGTTACCAATCAGTGATTGGTAATGAAAACACCAACATGTCCTGGAGTTGAAGTCCTCAAGCATTATACTGGGATTTTCTCCTCAGTATGTGTTAAAATGTACATATAAATAACAATTAACATAAACTACAACTGACACTATGCCATAGGAAGTGTATGGTTAATTTGATTTTTAAAAAGCATGTTACCTTTAAAGGAAATTTAAATTAGTAATTTACAGTATATGACATATTCAAACAGATATTTTATAAATGCATTTATTAAAATCAGAAAATCTGTGGTGTAAAAGTTTGTAGGGAAAGTATCTTCAGTATTTTTTGATTGAAAGGAGGATTTGGCATGTATTTCTGTCCTCAACACCGAACGTCTAACCTTGTGACCGACCAAATGTTGCTTCTTTCAGGTTCTCAATGTGGCAGGTGCTTTGATGGCGTTTCCAGCAACTTGTCAACAAGTGCTATTTTCCCAGAACTTGGCAGAGCTCTGGCAACAGGGGAGGGACATGATACCCAGCATAACTTACAACAGGATGAAGAATTAAAAACAAGCGTGTGCTGTTTCTTTCAGCTTGTGTAGATTTTAAAGCCTTATATCTTGGCTGTGATAAACGTTTGGAAAATTTATTCTGTGGGACAACCCATAATGTCATGTCTGAATGTATAAAACATTAAGCACTATTGTAACACATCATGGGTAGACCGCATAACCATAAACTGCGGTCTACCCATGACAACGGACGGCCAATGAGTTTACCTATTGATGGACAGAACCTTCTCCACCCTCCTCCCACCCACACAATAAGAAACAGAAAATATGTTTCAGCGCATGACACCTGTTTCAAGCGGTCTTATGCTAAATCAGTGTCAATCATTCCTGTGTTGGCTCTGTATGTAATCGGACCTGATCCAGAATGTTGATTATAATACATACCAGTCTGTTTGTCACTGACTGTTGTCTTTGTGCATGTGTGGGATGGTAATGGTATCAATATGCTTTCCTATTAGATGGATCGTTCCGGGATCTCATATTAGGAAGCATATTGTTCAGCAGACACGTGATCACCACATCCATTTCCACCAATGGCTTTGTTATACGGAGCAGATGCGGATATACCCACAGATGAAGTGTACGCTAAGAAGTGAGTTTTGTTTAGTCTATTGTAAAAAGAAAAAAAGTTATTAAAGTTGTTGGTTAGAAAGGTATACCAAGGGACGAAGAACGGTCTTCTAATGTGTAGAATAACATATGCTTGTATGTATATTTGCTAAATTTTCTTTAGGAACAGATCCACAGTAGATCTCTCCTTCTCCCTACAATGTGTAGAATCACCGGAGAGTTGCCTAACTGTCTACAGGACAGAGGACAGATTGCCCCCTATAGAGAAGCAGCAGTAGTGTCCTGAAGTTGTCCGTTCTCTTGCTTCATCTTTCTCTTCCTCCACCTGTAGTGGTCTCACAGCACTGACTCCCTCTATCTTTCACCTTCTCTCTCTCTCTCTCTCTCTCTCTCTTTTATTCTACTCTCCAAGCTTTTCTCTTACACAAACACACATTTTCCCTCATGTATGCCACAAAACATAAACAGACAAACACACACACACATTCCTATATGTAGTCAGAGACAACCTGCTTTATACAGAAGTTCACCTTGCTCCATTCCAGGCTGAAGTTAGATCACATTCTTTCAGAAGCACAAACTACATCACCTTCCACCTAGGGATCCTCTGTAAACGTTCCTTTTAAACCTCTGCTAACCATTTCATCATTGATTTTTTTTCCTCCTCGGGTTGTAAGCAACCAAACACAGCTGAACCCTAACACCCTGTGTCCCACTGTGCATCCCTCCGGGCATCTCTATCACACACCAGGCGAAGGGTGAACAGATGAACAACAACTTTTAGAGAAACATACCCTGAGCAACACAGGCCATTGCAAGGCAAAGGTGACAGGAGCAAGTTTTTTTTCTTCACCATTTCAAACATCCCAAGCCATCAAATAAATTGTTTTCTCGTATGTTCAGAGGGTGAGTCGGGATGGTAAAGAAATATTTCCAGTATTTTCTTCTTATTCATCTCTCTGTCTTTCATTCTCGGTATCTCCTTCTCTTTCTTTATTTCTTTTGCCATTCGTTCTTTCTTTACTATTTTGTGTGTTTGTGTAGGAGTTTTGTTCGGAGGATACCGAGGTGGCTGTCTCTTCTAAAGTTGCATTTCAGTGATGCACACGGCAACCGGCCCACTCATTTGGCACACACTTTGGCCATGTCCAAAATCTGGCATGCCTACTACTTCTAGTGTAGTAATCGTACTACACACTATATTATGGGACTTCCAAACAATTAAGCATGTGCTGTTTAGTGAAAATTGTGCAGTATGCCAAATCCAAAACATATTACTTTTGATGCATTCAAAACAACTGGGAACTCAAAAATCAAACAAGCTCAGTCTGGGAAAACAATTGACAGAGCACTGAGAAGACAGGTTTTCCTCCTGCTCCTCTCATTAAAGGTATAGTATGTTTCATGTTATGCTATGCTAGCTGTGTGGCTTGCTGATGTTAGATGTTCACAACTGCTGCTACTAGACTTTCTTAAAGCGAAGTTAGCAAGCTGACTTACTAAGGTTTTCCCAAATATCTGATAAATAGCCTCGCTTGCTAAACCAAGACAGTTATCAACTGTCAATGTGGATAGCTTCTTCAGTTTTGTTTTTTCACTGTAAAGGATAACCCACCCCAAAGGAATAATGAAAATGAAATGTTACAGGACTATACTGTACTGTCAAAATACAGGATAACCTGCAGACAGCCATACTTACTTATTTGCCAATAAGCAATAAGAAAAGGGACACCCAGACATTAGTTGAAGATGACACATCAGTTGGATGTGATTATGAAAAAGGAACGCTAGCTACATATGCAATGATAATTGGTAGGCTAATAATCTGTCTACTTTGTCCCCACGGCACATTTTAGGTTGAGCGAGAGATTGCTACTGCAAACCTCATTTTAAACTTCTTGTGATCCTGCTTCAGTGGTGGAGATCGAGACCCTTAACAGCGACACTGGAGGAGGGCAGTGACCATGGCTGAGGAAAGGCTTTGGATGAGCTGATTTTTTGTGTCCTGGAGAGCCACCGCAACATCCTAGCGTGTGGTGTCTGAAGCATTCAGATGGGGTAAGTTTGGGGGAAAGCACTGCTGCGGACAACAGGACTGTAGTTTACCGTGTCCCTAATGTTACAGCTCAGCAAATGTCAGCACGCGAAACAATCAGACATCTTTGCGCAAATTTGCGTGTGTTTACGCAAACTCATCAGACCTGATGAAATTTGAAATCTAGTTTTGGAATTGGATGAAACAACCCAGGGGTTCTTCAAAAAGCCCAGGCCTAACAATGCCACTGGTTTTAATTCAAGCCCTGGTATTTAACACATGTAGTTGGCTACTAACTATGCAAACATTATTGGTGCCACTCAGGAAGTAACCATTTTACGAGTAGCATTATTGTTTAAACAGTTTTATTGTCTTGCCAAAGCATGTCAAATTAAAGACATCCAGTTGGCATGCATATCATCCTGTATTACACTACTGTCTGGCCACTGAAGCTAAGCTAGTTTGGTCCTAGTTGGCCCCAAGCAGAACAGAAGCATCTGGAATTGCTGTTAGAGGGCAAGAGGGAGGCACCCTTCCTCTGGTCTAAGGCTTTGCTGTTTTGATTTTTCAATGACGTAGAGAAATATAGTTGAGATTTGTTAGCATCATGGTTGAACCAGATTGTAGCTCAGCCAGGTCAAAAGATCTGACTCGTATTATCAACGCAACATCTTCCAAAATTAATTTCTGTGAATTTATTTTACATTCATAAACAATGATGTGGGTCGTTTTTAAACTGTTAACTATTGTGGGTAGTTTTGGTGAACTGCTAACCATTTTCACGTGCATTTAGTCATGTTCCTCATTAGCTACGAGCAAAAGTGGTGATGCACTTCACCATTTCCAAACATTTGGGTGCACTAAAAAAAGGGCAAAGTGGATAGCTTCTTCAGCAGATCATTGATTAAGTTCACATAGTCATCAATTGAACAACTGTCCAATGTTGCCTTTCAACACTGGACAACATTGTAACCCAATCTATCCTAACTTTTTTAGGTTGTAACCACCAGAGTTCTCATTTGCAATTTTTTATTTGTAGATCCCTAAAAAGTTAACACTGTTAACACTGCAGTCTCAGTTAAAATATTCAATCTGACCATTATACCATCATGGCCACCCAATCATTCCCAGCTTACAGTTGGTTCATTTAAAGGAATCACCTTTCACCACCACAAAAAAACTGTTATTCAATGCCTTGATCTAACCTACATTGTTACTGCACATAACTGTGTACATGTGGAACATGTGAAAAAAGTTCAGAAACTATTTTCACCTTTACTACCATTTCAGTCAAGACATTTACTGATGCATTTTGATGCACGAGCTGGACGCATCCAGTGTATACAACATACAGAACACTGCAACCGCTATGCAATTTAACAAGGAAATTACAGCATTTCGTCAGAAATACATGTCCGACTGAAGTGCCAAAATTACACTATAGGTCTGTTTGAGGCATACAAATATGATCTCACTTTGCGTGAGAGTACGGCCAAATAACTATTAAAGAGAAATAAAAAATGTTGTACATTTTGAATACCACTGCAGATGCTTCCCTACTCAAGTTGTCTCGTTGTTTCTATGAAGTGCTTCTATGAAAAAGGAACAGGTTCAGTCTTCCAGTGCATCATGAATTGATGAGGTGTGCAGTGAATTCTACAAGATAAAAATCTTAAACAATTATAATATCCTGTCATTTTGAGGATACTTATTTTTCTCAGTAGCATCTTCCCATTTTAAGTGATCAGGTATTATGAAGCAGCATAGGCCCACTCGATAGAAAAAAGTTCACTTTTTTTTCACATGCTCACCAACGAATGGGTATTCGGAAACAGCCAGTGTCTTTCTGCCCCGCTCTCTCTCTCTCTCTCTCTCTCTCTCTCTCTCTCTCTCTTTTTCTCTCCCTCTCTCTCTCTCTTTCCCTCGGACAAACATTTGCAGTGTGGTGTTTTGGTGTTTGAAGATCTGTCATTAAAAGGTGTGTTAGTAAGGGTGGCGAGAGCAAACTTGGCCAGCTGCTCCGTTGCCTCCTGTCCCTGTTAGTTCAGCCATTTTCAAGCGGTCAGCCTGTCTTGCCACAATCACACGCTGGCGCCACAATCGCCTGGCCTCAACTGCAACCCTTTCACAGCATAATGAATACATACTGAAATACACTGTAACCGCCTACACTGCTGCCCCCTGACTGGACCGGGTCTGTGCTGCTCGTGACCGCCGGGCACTCACCTGAACGTGTGTGGTCGTGATGTGGTCATGGTTCAACACAAGACCAGTCAGAGCGAGAGAGTTGACCGCTGACCGCTGTGACCCCCTGAGGTGACCAGGGAACACAGTGAATACTACTATCCAGGGCAAAGTGGGAGGGATCAAACGCTAATAATGATAAGTGTGCGCTTGTGTTTGTGTGTGCATGCGTGCGTGTGTATATGTGTGTGGCACGTGTGTGTTTTTGTCTGTGTCTGTGTTTGCATCATGCTGTGTGCCTGTGTGTGTGAGTTGCGCTGCCGCAAGTTGCAAATATACCTGCTTAAAATCCAGAGGCCAGTGTCTTGATTGTGCAAGAGGTGGTGCCATCGGAGCAGTAATTTTCCATCTAATTTCACCCAGGTTGTACAGAGTGTGTTGGCGTGTGGGTATGTTGGCCTGGGTATTGTATACGAGGAGGGCACAGTATAAACGTTTCTGAGTAGTATATGTGTTTATATTAGTGTCTGTGTGTTTGTCAGGGTTTAAATGAATTGATACACTAGGCTTATGTGACTGTCAAACCCTGACCATTTTTACATTTTAGCCTCTTTCTATGTTGTTTGTAAGCTTATAACTGAGTTTACACACAGTTGTATTCATCTTCCTCAACAACACAGTCTAAGACATCACACAACATTTTTTTTGTTGTTGCTTTTTTCTCTCTATTAAATGGAGCCAATTAAACAGCGCATTTAAAATAGAGAGGAGGCAATCCTAATTTTCCTCCTTAAGTGCTGTTTCCACGGCAATCAAAGCCCACTGCAGGGGGGTAGGAGTGTGGAGGCGTTCAGCAGGAGTTCTGTCACAGCAGGGACAGACTGACAGAGAACACACACCAAACATTACAGCCTCCATTACAGCGCACACGCATCTCACAGTACCGGGGACACACACGAACACACACAGATACAGCACGCGCAGAACACACATGACATGCTCATACACGCACACACACACACACACACACACACAGGTGCTTTTTCACAATCTCACACTATCACCTTGTCTAAATCCAGAATGTTCGGTTCACCATCTGATGACAATCAGTGAGTCATTCACCGTACACACGGAACTGGTTTCACAGACTCAGATCAAGCCTGTTACTGGACTAAAACACCAAGCTCAATGTAAAATCTCAGTTGAGCTTGATTTTGCAGTCCCAGACTTGGCTTAATCTGTGTGAGTGAAACCGGACCACAGTACTTGGAGAACTCAGCGCTGGATCTAATCTGTTGAATAAGGCTAACCTTACGCAGACGTTTGGAGTTTTTTGTCCCATGAATTAATCTAATTTGTCATACTGAGGTGAATGTAGTGAGTGTAGAAGTTTTATTTGTCATGTCCCAGTAATAATTTAAGGGGACAATCCCTAAGATTGAGCCCCTGTGCAGATAGGCTGAGAGCCATGCCTTACCAAGACATTTTGTTAGCTAATTAAAATATATTAAGTAACCCCGTTTGGGAGGGTGTCCTGTGCAAGACAAGAGCATTCCAACTGGAGAGCTACTGTCCTCTAGGTTTTCTTTCCAAACCTGTGACTAAGCTGATTTAGCTTTTCATCCATCAACTGTTTAGAATCAGTAGCGCTAGATTAGGGTTGGAGAGAACCTACTGGATGATGGTGCTCCAGGAACAAGGTTGGGCAGCCCTGCAGTGTAGATTTTTCACATCTCCTGCAAAAAGTGCTTGTCACGCTGAACTGTTGACCAAGTAAACCCAGTAGACAACCAAACCGGCCCCTTGAGGGTATTTATAACTGCGTTTGGCAGTACTTGAAGGCAGCACAGACTGAATGTTGCTATTGTAGGAGCACAAATCATACGTGCAGATGCACATTTTAGCCCATTCTATTGCGGCCCCTATCAATTGCACACATTTTGCAATATACATTAGACTGTATGAAAAGCCTTTATGCCACAGAATAATTTCCAAGAATGTGAAAAATGTAATCGAATAAGATCAGCAGCTTTCCTAATTTCCTCATAATTATTTAGAGTGTGGGTGACAACTTTAACAAGGACTCAAATAGAGGACATTGATAGCATTAAGAAAGGGTACATCAAAATCCAAACAAAAAAAGCATACATTATGGACATCAAAGACATTGGCCTCAACCCAAGCTTGTTTGTTCAAATGCTTAATCATATTTTCTACGCATATTTCTTTTTCCAGTAGAGAGAACACACTGAGGGAACAGTGCTTAGCTAAGTATATTTGTACAGATTTAAACCCCCTTTGCATGTTACAAACATTGTGATCCTTATGTTGTATTGATTTGCCAGATCTGAGTAGCCACCACACACCTGTTTCTTTACCACTACATCACTGGTGATAGAGTGTAAGTCACTACATAGAACTAGCTCACCACAGAACTGAAGCATCTTCAAGCTTGTGCAGGAAGAAAAGTTGAAGCTGAGATACAGACACAATGCCAGTGAAGTGATTTACAGGAATGGAGATGGGATGGAGAGATAGGAGAGAAGCAGACCTCTTTCAGTGCTCTATGTAGTTTGAAGCTTTTTCAGGTTCTCATCTCTCATTACCACAGGCTCCTCTCTCGTCTCAAGCCTAGCGGAAATGGATTATGCTCCCCAAAGACGGGAATAATCACCCTTTTCTCTTGATACACGCACACAAACCCACACTCTCTCTTGCCATACAGATACACAGAAGAAACACATTCTCTGAGCTGAGCTTTGTGTGTGGCTGTGAGTATCTGAGTGTAGCACTCCCTCCCTCGCTACATGCCAAGGGACTCATCAATTATCTCCCCAAACGCACTGAGTCCTCAGGGGAAAAGATAGGGAGGGAGCCGTCCCTGTTTGTTAGTGAACCTGGAGTTTGCAAGTGCAACACTCAGTTGAGTGACAATACATTCACGCTCTCTAATTCTGGGCTAGCAGATGTAATGTTGTTCTTTCTTTACGCTGTTTCGTCTCCCCTATCCTCCTTGTTCTTGTTCTCATTCCAACTTCTCAAAGTTGGCGCTCCTAGAAGCTTCAGTATTTGTGTGTGTGTGTGTGTGTGTGTGTGTGTGTGTGTGTATGTATGTGTGTGTGTGTGTGTGTGTGTGTGGGCTGGGGGGGGTCTGCATGTGTGGGAATAAGAAGATATCACAAATTCATGTCAGATTGAGAACTTTTACAGGGGTAGATGAATGTCGATCAGTGACGTTTTCAGAAGCTTATGCGTGAACAATGTGCAAGGATGACAACCCAGCTGTATGCATGGTCCCTATGCAAAGAATGGAACCTATAACTTCAGAAACTGTGCTAGTATGGTTAAGGCTAGGTATTTATTTTGACTGGTTAAGTTAAAGACTACAGTTAGGAATAAAAAAGTGATGCTGTTGGGACAAAAATTGTCCCCAAAAATTGTTAACTATGTCATTTATGTGCGATTTTTTTCCTGATGTCATCAGAACCACTCAATTTCATGGCTAAGTGAAGTATGATACTGTAGTGATAGATTATGAATAGTTATAATAGATTATGAACATTCTCTAGGAACAACGCTACGCATCTAGGCCAAGAAAGGTTTAAAACATTGTTTTGTGGATCACAAAAGTTTCAGACTGCGTCATTAAAGGATAATGTTAGGGTTAAGTTTAGATATTGATGCTGATTTGTGTAAAGGGTTAAGGCTTGGGAAATGCTTTTTTTGTCTCTAGATGGATTCAAACTCACTATATTCAGAGTTAGATTTAGCAGTTTAACAGCCCTTTCATTATCCATGTCTACAACACCATAGAAAAACGGCAGTCTATTTACATTTTATAACCCATTTTGTCTCACTCTATTGCCCCTAGTGGCTGTTTTTTAAGTCAAATGCGTTTTTTTCCCACCTGGAGAAACTTGTAATATGGACATAAATCATGTGTGAACTGTCTCTGTAAATGTGCGTGTGTTTCTGTGTTTAAGCTGATCTATTGAAAGTAGTCGCATATATGTATATATATATATATATATATAATTGGGTTCGGAACCTCAAACCCTCGATTAAGAGTCTATTTAGTTAAGGCTCTCAGGATGTATTAGGATAGTAACGGTGTCTTTGAGCTTGGTGCTTCACAGCCACTACTACCTGGTTAAATTAAAGACCTTATAAATAATAGATGGAGAGAATGACACCTCCGTCACCAGGGGTAATGAATGGCTGACTCCAACCGTTCTTGTCACTTCTCTGACTCAGTGAGGTAGCTAATAATGTTTAAACTTGATGGCAAACGAGGCTGAAAGCGAGAGAGACAGAGAGAGACACAGACAGAAAGAGAACACCCTAGTTTTGTGGATTCCAAGACTGATTGGATGCCTCCTACACAACACTGAACATCTGTCTGGTTGGCTGCGCTGTCTCTCAGAAAGAATGAGAAAGAACATTTGAAAGAGAGAGAGAGAGAGAAAGAGAGAATGAGAGAGAAGGAGACATACAGAAAGGGCTGTGGACACACCCAACAAAAAAGTTAATCATCTACTGGCTATGTAGCCAAAATACAACACTTCCCACAGTAAGCCTTGTAAAATGACTGTTCACAGAGAAGGCAAAATAGGAGAACTGATTACACTGAACAATGATCATGTTAATCAACTACTGTTGTTATTAGCTTGTTAAGTGTTGAATACACTGTTGTAACTATAAACATACCTCTTATTGGAATGGTTTCGTGGATAACATTTCAAAAACAGTTTAAATTGAGCCCTTTCCTGTTCCTGACCATGAGACATGAAATGCAACATAAAAGGTTGCCAGTACCATAACCCATATTATCTCTAGGCCAAAGTGTTTCATTACCACGCCAAGATAGCCCACTAGCTGTTTTCCAATTGCAAGCTAGTGAAATCAAAATGAAAACCTTGTAAATGAGGTAGGCAGACCTATGCACAACCTAGCGACATCCTATTGGGCAATATTGGTGTGTTCTAGCATAGTTCTGTTTGAAAACACCTACTTTGAAGTGGAGGTGTGCGGGAACTAAATATGCTTTGACCTCTTTTTATACAAAGAAATTCTAAGAAACTTTGGCAAAGGGAAGATTCGTGAAAAATTAGTCTGCTGTGTTTTTTTTCTTTTGTGAACAGAAAACTGCATTGAGATCTGATGTTTCATTGATGATTAATATCCTCAGATTGTCAGCCCAGTTATACATTGCTCCTTAGGCTTCCAATGCCCGGATACTGGCAATGGACATAACGGCCTGATGCGTCAGATTATTACATCCACATCTGGTTATTTGTCTCCATGTCCATATGTGGCCAGTCACTGATAGACTTTGTGCACTAGCTGGACAAAGGAATTATTGAGGACAAAAAAGGACATAAGCTAGTTTCATGGGCTTTTTTTTACTATTAAAATAACACAATAGAAAACTGAATAACAAAATCAAATGAATGTGAATTATGTAAAATATGCCACCATTATAAAAGAGAAAAAATTACACACAAACACAGAGAAGACCCCAAAAAATTTAACCTATATAGTGGTGGATTCAGGGGTTTAGGTGTGGCACGGCTGGCATCATCGAAGCCTCGGCCCGGCCCGGCCCCAGCGCGCCCAGAGAGAGGGAGCCTGTTGAAGCCTCGGCCCGGCCCGGCCCCAGCGCGCCCAGAGAGAGGGTGCTTGTTGAAGCCTCGGCCCGGTCCCAGCACGCCCAGAGAGAGGGAGCCTGTTGAAGCCTCGGCCCGGCCCGGCCCCGGCGCGCCCAGAGAGAGGGAGCCTGTTGAAGCCTCGGCCCGGCCCGGCCCCAGCGCGCCCAGAGAGAGGGTGCTTGTTGAAGCCTCGGCCCGGTCCCAGCACGCCCAGAGAGAGGGTGCTTGTTGAAGCCTCGGCCCGGCCCGGCCCCAGCGCGCCCAGAGAGAGGGTGCTTGTTGAAGCCTCGGCCCGGCCCGGCCCCAGCACGCCCAGAGAGAGGGAGCCTGTTGAAGCCTCGGCCCGGCCAGGCCCCAGCACGCCCAGAGAGAGGGAGCCTGTTGAAGCCTCGGCCCGGCCCGGCCCCAGCGCGCCCAGAGAGAGGCAGTGCCATTGTTTACAATCCCTGCTGCGGGCAAACAACAATGAAAGACTGAAGGGTTGCCAGCTGCTTCCCCCCGGCGTTGCAATTTTGGGAACCAACACGCCTCTGTGCACCCCACACGCCCCCATCCCATCCCCCTCGACTTCCTCAACCCCGGCCCAAAAAAACCCCAGTGGGGCGGTGGCCGGGCCTACCCATGCTGCCCCTCCAAAAACCCACATGAGGGTGTGGTTCCGCCTGGAACAGGGAAGCCATTTATTTCGGGCGCATCTCTGCCGAGTGACTCATGTGTTGACTGGAAACTTGGCCCCGTGCTCCAGGAGCTCACAGTCAGCCAGCCCTGTTGCATATCAGCCCATGACCGCCCCCCTGTTAATGCCCCCAAACCCATCCCCAAACCCACCCCCTGCTGGACATCCGACCGTCCAACCACCCCTTCTCATCCACCTAGTTTTACTTGCTCTGCAGCCCGTACCGTGCAGCACAGCTACGGGAATATCGCATGTTTCCATGAACATTGTTGGACCTTGCATTGGTGCGAAATAGGAATAAAACTCTGATATGGTCATGTTATAACTAGCGGTTTTTGTTATTCCTCATGTGATGGGGTCAGTGTGGGCACAGAGGAATGTGCGCTCAGGCTGGTTAGGTTATATATAAAATCTAAACACGCCCTATTTACTTGTTCTGGCTGGTTCACATACATAAATTGCTGCTTTGAACAATCTTGCATATTTTCTAAATCATTTAGATCATTTTGTCACAGGGAGCCGGAATTAACATTGCCATGGTAACGTCTCAGGCTGCTGTTGTCATTGACAGGACAGAGGGATTTGAAATGTTCCTATATAATTGATTACAGTAAGGAATGGCAACTTTCAAGTCAACATCAAGCAAAATGTCTTTGAAATACTGTATTTTCATTAAACCCTTTATTTCCATTGCACGATATTCACTCAGTGGCCACTTTATTAGGTACACCTGTCAAATATTGGGTAAGACTTTGTTTTGACCCAAGCCACTTTAACGTTTGACGTGTTGTGCGTTCAGAGATGCCCTTCTGCACTCCACTTTTGTAGAGGGTGGTTATCTCAGTATTTTTGGCCTTTCTGTCAGCTTGCATCTAGCCGTTCTCCTCTGTCCTCTCTTATTAACTACGTGTTTTTGTCTACAGACCTTCTGCTCACTGGATGTTTCTTGTTTATCGCACCGTTCTCTGTAAACTACAAAGACTGTAGTGCTGATAATCCCATGAGGTCAGCTGTTTCTGAGATGCTGGAACCACCACGTCTGGCGCCAACAACCATGCTAGGGTCAAAGTCGCCTAGATCACTTGTCTTCCCCATTCGAATGTTTGGTCGAACAACAGCTACACCTTTTGACCACGCCTGTATGCTTGAATATTGAGTTGCAGCCACATGATTCATTTTTTGGCTATTTGCATTAATTAGCAGGTGTAGCTAATTAAGTGGCTGGTGGGAGTATTTACAGCTAAGCTAAGACTTTTTGCAGTTCAGCAGCTATGTTAGGCTATATGATATGTAGATATAGGCCAAAGCTGGCTGTTGTCTATGGATGGGATCTCCGTAGCGTGTATTCCCTACCATGGTGAGGAGGCGTGACTTAGGCCTATTCTACATCTTTTTATTATTATTATTTCTCAATTTTAAACATTGACCCAAGCACACAAGGACATTTAGGCACCAGGCAGAAGTAGCAAAACACAAACTCCTAGAGTGGAAAGAGTGTCATTAATTCAACTGGTTTTAAGGAAGTGATAAGCTGAATGTGCCCTGGATGGACAGGCTATTTTAAAGTTTGTGGTTGAAATAGCATATTGGCCTACCTTGTTTATGCTTGTGAATCATATTATTCTATTTCTGTCGACAAAATGCAGTAGGTTTATTATTTTACGGCAACAAATACATAATTTTGCAGGAGTTCCTATTATATAATGTAAGACTTAAAACGTGTGCATTGCACCAAAATGTTATATATAATATTGTGTAAGAAAATGGTAAGAAAATACAATTTAAGGAGTAAAATAAACTGACGTGGAGAAATGGTAAGCTACAACAATGGGTGGTACAAAAGCCTGATACTGATGAAATGTACAACTATTAGTAAAGTTTATATTACAAGGTAAAGAGCGCTACATAAGGATTATTGGTTGATACATTTTTAAAAAGTAGGTGCTGTCATCTGACACCACATTTCACACATACTGAGTGCTTTAAAACTCTGGAAACTATTGGACATTTGTTCAAAGCACCAGTGGTACATTTACTGCAGTATATGAAAGAGTTTCAAAGTGTGCAATTGTGTGATAATTAGCAGTAGGCCTAATGACGATGATGATGATAAAATAGATTACAATAAAGTATTGAATTGACTGGCTCAACGTGCCGGAAAGGCTGAGATCAGTGAAAAATAAGATCAAAAAGAAAAATTATTTAAAAAAAATATAAACAACCTGAAACAGCTTTACTGGCCATCATCAACCAACACTATCAAGTTTCTGTCTAGTCACTGAATATCTGAATGAAAAAAAGAACAAGGCTATTTACAGCAACAGTTCTAGAACCCAATGCTTCTCTACCCCTTTAAGGCATAGCAACATAGGAATCTCACAGGTTTTAATTTAGACGTCTGTGTAAACCAGTCTGCCCTGGGGGAAATAAAGAAACCTATACAGTATTTCAATGACTTTTACTTTGTCAGCATCTTTGGTTGATCAAAAGATATGACATCCAGTGAAGGATTCTAATCTTTTAGATTATGTGAATGTGAGAGCGGCAGATATTACTTCACTGTGTGAGTGTCTGCCTGTACTGTAGGCTACACTAGGTGTGCGAACAGTAGGGAGGGACAAAAACAAAAGGCTCCAACTAGACAAAACACTTCACAGCTGGAAGGTTCCAGATGGCATGAGTAGTCAATAAAAGACAGGACGAAGACCTATAAAAATACGTCAAACATAAAATGCAATCACCACCATAAAAAAGCCTATCTTGAACAGGTCCATTATTTATCTGCTTCGCAACTAATGCAAATTGTCTCTTTTAAATTGCCTGAATTAAATGTATTATTCCTCTGTTCAATATTATTTGAGGATGTATATTTGTGAAGAAAAGAGGAAAAAGAGGAACAATTACAGTGCGCAACTATATGCCAGCTGTATGTTGTGAGGGTAAACCACTGATTAAATGAGTGTGAAAAATCATATCATTAATCTAATTAATCAAAGTTACCATTAATCTACAAATGTCAGTACGTTCATAACACATCCTATTCGCAATGCGAGTTTTCAGTTTTTCAGTCATAATTACATGACTTGTACACTTGTCAAATCAGGTGAGTGGACTCTCTAGCCAATTAGCCTTTTAATTGATCAATTAAGAAGAGCAGAATCATCCCAAACCTGTGGACCAAAGGGGCCAATGGGGCAGCCACGGCTGGAGTCTAGTGGTCTGCATAAGGCTTTCTCCCTCAGGGCCCCCCCTGTGCAAGGAGTCATGTGGCTTTTCTGCTCTGGTGCAGCGCTCTGAAATTCCCTCCACACCCACACTGGCAGCCAATGTGCCAATTAGTGGCCATCTCCGCAGGGGTGTGTGTAGGGGGGGGTGGAAAGGAATGGGGCGGGGGCGGACAGAGCCCAGAGCCGGGCTGGTGTGGTAGAATGAAACCCAGACCTCAGGCATTCCTTTCACTCCGACCCAGGGTACAATTAAAGGCAGGTCCCTATGCTCCCTCTCCTCCCCCTGGTCACCACATAAACAGGAAGTCCCTGCCCAGATCTGCTCTCTAATGAAGGGGGGACATGAGGTCACAACCATGGTTCGCCACCTCAGTGACACGCCCTTCAAGGTCTGGGACCAGTCGTGGGCCATGGAGAAGGGGCAGAGTGGAGATGGGAAGGGTATGAGGATCAGTGCTGCTGCTGGACATGGTCTTCATCTCAGCCAGGTGAGAAACTGTTTAGAAAAGAATGTCTCATCTCCCTCTCAGCCTCTTGGATGAAAGGATGGAAGCCCTCTGTGTGACTGTGTCTGAACCCGGCTGCCTTGAGGGACTGGGTAGTTGTGGGGATGGATGATCCAAGGGCTGGATAGTTCTGGTGGATAAATGTTTCTGAGGGTTAATGGTTCTGGGCTGGAAGGTTTTGGGGTCTGGATCTGGTCAGTGTATTCGGTCAGGTGTCCTTAGCCAGAAACCCCACCCAGATCCTGGTGGAAACACATTGTGATGCACTCTGTCTATTGTGATGCACTCTGTCTATTGTGATGCACTCTGTGAATGAGGAACAGAAAGATATAGAGTAGCAGGTTCTGGACTGATGCGTGTGTGAGAGCTGATTACAGGTGACTTGATCAGAATATTTGGTCTGCATATAGATTCACTCTACGAAGTTACACTGAAAGAAAGAGAAAAATACATGAGGAAAAGACATCAGAATGTTTCTTTGTTGAGTGAAAATGGGAGAGAGAGGGCAGGGGATGGAGAAATGAAGAAAAAAAAACACACAGGAGTGGAACAACAGAGGGCAAAGGGGACAGAGAGAGAGAGAGAGAGAGAGAGAGAGAGAGAGAGAGAGAGAGAGAGAGAGAGGGATCACATGAGAGGAACAATGTGTATGTTTCACAGTGATAAAGCCCTGGCCCGTAACTGGACCACAGTGGTTCGGCCCCCGAGGACATGGTGGCGAGCCGTCACTGCCCCACCGGAACAGCTACTGCTGCTGAGGTCTCTGACCACAGAGGACACAACCTGCTTGGACCACAGGAAGTAGATAGCTGCCTGGACACTCTGGTCACAGCATTGCAGTCTAAGACACTGTATAGTTGTAAGCTTCCTGATGCATAACACGTTCCAGGAGCACCATAAGAGGAAATGCGGAGTGTAGAGCCAGACAACGCCACTGGTTGCTTCTCCGGTGATTACACTCATTTCATTCAAGTGCCAATGGTGAGTCAGTATCTGAGTCATTAACTGACTGGGCCCCTGAGTCAGGAGCAGACATTGATAGCCATTTGTCACACCGTGAGACAGACACAAGGCTGACAATGTGGGGCTCTTGCTTAACCCCGAAAGGCCCAACATATAATTTGCTTAGTAGTGTCAACGGGGCCGATTGCTCACCACAACTTTGCAAGGGCAATGTCTGTCAAGAAGCAACATGTTTTCTTTTGTTAGCCCTTTGAAGCCAAAGTAAATGGTTTTCATTCCCCCGAATTGAACATAATACTTTCAAACATGTACAGTAGTGTCAAATGTTATTTTTTTTAAATGATGGCTTTAGAAGTACAGTATCTTTTGCGCTTAACCACTTAATTTTCGAAAAGCAGTGCACTAAGTTATGGGCATGCTATACTGTGATTGTTAGAGACAAAATTCCCAAGTTATCAATATCTGAATGTTTCTAACAAGATTTTCACCATAACACAAAAGTCACTGTACCACAACTTCATGTTCCCATTGATACCGTAAAACAGTTAATGGAACTCCACCAAAACAAATTTAAAAGAAAGAAATGGCAACACATGGGGAAAGATGCAAAGTTCTCATACCCTTGACTTTTTGCCGGACCGCGTAAGCGGAGCCAACCTAGAACCTAGACTACGGAACAACAAGTTCTGTGTTCAATTCCCGTCACAGTCACAACACATTATGCCTGAGGATCTGTTCAGGACAGACAAAAACTTTCCTGGCTACAACCTTCTGTTGCTACATTATAGGAAGCCTAAAATAAAACGGTTCTGGTGGATATTAGGATTTGTTCAGGATAGACAAACACTTTGCTGGCTATTCAATTCTCTCGTCTTTTCACTTGACGAAAAAGTCAGTTATTGTCACCTATATTGATAGTTATTGTATCAATGTCATTCACGAATGGCTAATAAGCTGTTAAAACACCCAGTGGCAAAAGCCATACAGTTCATTCATTCTATGTGTGGTGGAGGTAAACTTGAAACGTGTGATGCATAGTGGTTAAAGACACAACCTTTTATGTGGGAGACCCGGGTTCGCGCCCAGGGAGTGTAACAACGGAAATCTCTTTTTATTGCGGGCCGGCTGAACTAGGCTTGCCATCGTTTATCTATTTAACTACCATTAATGGTTCAATATATTTGTGTACCAAATCAAAATTTTGATATACAATAACCAGACTACTTTTTTAAAATGTCCATGCTACAAAAAAGAAGCGTTTGAGTTCCTGTTCACAAACGGAGGTGACGTGCCTGTTGATTTACTAAACCCACAATGATGAAAATAACTAAAATTGAAAGTGAACCAAATAATTAAACCAACTATTTTAATTTATATTACTGTAAGTAAACTATATTAAGTCGAAACGTTTTGGTTGCTGTTGGCAGGAAGCTGGAGATCTGATCACTCCAAGGATTCAGTTAAAAGGGAAACCTGTTATTGAAAGTATCTTTGAATATTCTCTCCTCGCTCATCTTTCAACACGTGTTGAAATGCTTGTGAAAATAAATGAGAAGAAGGTGGGACTTGTCTCAAATTTGATTTTAGCACCTGGCAACATAGATGCTTGTTGCTTTGCAAGAGCAGTTTGGATGAAATGATTGAACAACACGCAGTGTCAATTTATTTAGCAACGCTCACACGCAACATGTCCAATCTTGTCAGAATATTAAATATTCAGACATTCTAAAAGAGAATTCTACCAATTTAGGATTAGTGGGTTGACTGCTATGTAGGAATCAAGTACTGCCTCTATGTATACATTACTGCATTTTAAAACTGATTTTAGGAAAACTCACTAAGAATAAGTTGAGG
Source organism: Esox masquinongy (assembly GCA_016801175.1). Taxonomy (NCBI): domain Eukaryota; kingdom Metazoa; phylum Chordata; class Actinopteri; order Esociformes; family Esocidae; genus Esox; species Esox masquinongy. Next base: position 75,943 of record JACXGI010000759.1, on the reverse strand, counting down.
TAGGCCTAGCAAACAAAGTTTTTAATTTCATGTAGAATGAACTTGAAGCACTAAACAAAACTGTAATCCTCTATACGGTACTGTTCAGATTTCACACATAGACTTGCATACCCTCTTTCTGCTTCACACAACTTTATCTCTCCCAGATCCTCCCTTTTTCTCACTTGCCCATTGCTCCCAAAATGCCACCAGGATACAATGCTCCTTCCCCAGAAAAGCGGTTTGTTTTGTTTTTGCAAAGTATTGGAAGTATCTACCTGTTCACATTCTACACATTTTGTTGTTTTTTAGACAAAATTTACAATGATTTATAATAAAACTTTTTTGCAATCAATCTACACACAATACCGCAAAATGACAAAGCAAAAACATGTTGTTTTTTTTTAGATGTGTGGACATTTAATGAATATAAGAAACTGAAATATCTTGTATACACATCTATTCAGAAACTTTATTAACCTTTATTACTTTGTAGAAGCGCCTTTGACAACAATCACAGCTTCAAGAGTTTTTGAGGAGTGCCTGCACACTGGGATTTGGGCAGTTCCTCCCATTGTGCCTTGCAGATCCTCTCAAGCGAAATCAGTTTGGATGCGGAGCGTCGGTGAACTGCAGTCTTCTGGTCTCCCTGCAGATGTCCAATGGGACTTTGGCTGGGCCACTCAAAGACATTCACAGATTTGTCCCAAAGCCACCCCAGTGTTGTCTTGGCTGTGTGGTTTGGGTTATTGTCATGCTGAAAGATGAATCACAGCCCCAAGCCCGAAATCTTGTGTTCTCCGCATCAGGCTTTCTGGAAGGACCTCTCTGTTTGCTCCTTCCCTGAATCCTGACCAGTCTCCTAGTCCCTGCTGCTGAGAAGCATCCCCATAGCATGATGCTCCCACCACCATTGTTTAACTAAAGGGAGGATACTGTATTACACAGGTGATTTGTGATGCCTTGTTTTGCCATTAGCACTTGGCATTTATGTCTAAAAGTTTAATATTGATCTCATCAGACCAGATCATCTTTTTCCTCATGCTGTCAGAGTCCTTCGGGCAACTCTGACAGCATGTGATTTGATGTAGTATTGCAGAGGTGGCTGTCCCTCTGACTGGTTCTCTCATCTTTGCATAGCAACTCTGACGCTCTGTTATTGTGGCCAATTTGTTCTTGATCACCACCCTGGACAAGGCCCTTCTTGCCCAGTTACTTAATGTGGCTGTATGGTCAGCTCTAGGAAGAGTCTTGGTAGTTCAGAACTTCTTGCATTTCACAATGATTGAGTCCACTCCTGGGAACATTCAATGCTTTAGCAATTGTAAAACCTTCCCCAAATCTACACTGCTGCACAATTATATCTTAGAGGTCTACGAATAGTTCCTTGGATGTTATGGCTTGGTTTTTGTTCCCATGGACAATTGATTTTACGGGTGATGTAATCAGACATAAATTAATGGTACTGTATAATTATAAATTAACACAACAAAAATGTGGACAAAGTGAAGGGGTCGTAATATTTTTTGAATGCCATGTATATGGCAGTATGGACACGCGGCATCAGACCACGTCAACATCAGGTTACCTGGTCCAAGTGTCTCTAGTAGATGCACTGGTGCTTTTATCACAACTCTTACAATTGAGTGCTCGTTAACAGGTGAGTCACACACCACCAGTATAAATCATTTTACATTTCTTTACGTTAACACACAAATTATGTCCAGCGGTAATCATTTGATTATACACTGTACATTTATCTTGTAAACCAATGGTTCCAGGGCCATTCCCTGAGTGATAGGGCGAGAATGTAAGGCAGCATAATCTTGCTAACAGCAGCATTATCTCCCAAAGCACGCTGTTTGTATTGACTTGGCTGCTCCACTCGCTCTCATTAGCTTCTATTAATCTATTTACCCTTCACCCCATACCTCCAGCCGCTGCCAAAGCTGAAGTGACACTGGGTCTGCAGGCTACGTTTGGAGGCCGCGAGGTCGCACCAATGATGGCACTAGCTGTCGACCGATGAGATGTGGGGCCTGCCATCAGCGCTACGAGGGGAGACTGCCGGGGGAAGTGAGACATTCATTAGGAGAACCAAGCTGACGCTGTCACCCTCGTATGCTTCCGCGGAGCCTGCCCAGACACACGCCAGCCCCAGCAACTAGCAGCACTCCACCACGCCGAGCTACCAGACGCCAGTTGGAGGGAAAGAGACGGAGAGAAATGTGTCACGGGGCGACGTGTGCGCATGCGTGCACAAACACACACACACACACACACTTTACCACAGCACAGAGGAGATGTATCAGGAAGCGAAGGTTCAGCTGCTGGGACGTTTGCGTGTTCCTAGCGGCACTGATGACAAATGAGATGGGCCTGTTGTCTTTGTGAAACTGCACGCCTATGAAAGCAGAACGCTTTTATTAGGCCTCTAACACAATAACAGAGGCCAGGCGTCAATTACTGTGTACTTATCCTCCGCCTCTCTGCACAGTGACTTGTTAACGCTTCCAAATAAAAGGCAGCCGAGGAGAGCCTGTGTAGTACATCCTGCATGTCCCTCCCCATTGCCTGAAAACCAGTCGATAGTCACAATATTTACTGTAATGCTAAATTCACTGAATTGGCCATTGTCACATCAGAGTTGCAGCGTGTTGACTTTTAAGGTACAGTGTTTGAATTTGTTGTTTGATTCTGCACTGTGTAGGAGGAAGAATACATTAATCTGTGAACCTTCCAAAGGCTAAATCCTTCATTCAGGAACTCTACTAAGGAAATGTAAAAAAAAATTGGCAGCTCCATGGGAACCATGGCCAACACTTCGCATGATCATTGTAATACAGAATGATGTAGCTGATGACTGCAAGAGCAGATTTCAGGAAACAGTACAAGACATTATCTATGGGACTGAAACTGAGATGATTCTGACAGTCATAAGGCTTCTTGACAGTATCATGAAGTGTATTTAGCTATTCAAAGTAAACTGACACAGAATGATCATAATGCTTCTTCACATTGTCATAAAGTGTTTTAAGCTATTCCAAGTACACTGACACAAGATTGGAATAACAGGATTGGGCCATTCTACTGTCAGAGTGTGTCTATGGAGATTACATGGATGTACAGTATACATAAATTAACAAAGCTAAATTACATCATGAACGGCGTTTACTGCTATGACCCAGACAAAGGAATTGAATAACACATCCATATATGGCAACACAGTCAAGTTCCAACAAGTTTCTGAAGTGTTTCCCATATGTGAGAAATTTAAGTACTTTGGATTATTTGTTTTCTGACCCAATTTGTCTCATCATGTAAATTAATCGCTTCCATCCGTCTCCTGGCTGCACTCAGTGTTCGAACCGGTCCCTCTGTACACCCTACTAGTACAACGGTCGTCAAAAAACATATAGCATCAGAAACACATTGCACCCCAACAACTAATTCAATGTCTCAGAGCAAGTGACATCACCATTTAAAATGCCACCGGTGTAAAGCACTAATTATTTCCCATTTGTTATGGTTTCAGAAAGCTAAGTCGGAAGAACTTGCCGGTTGCAATGCCGGAGTTGTGGGTTTGACTTCCATGCAAGATTTGTATAAGAAAGGGTGAAAATGTGTGCATCCACAACGGCTAGTCTCAATGAATGAGACTGCTTAATTACTTAAATGTAATTGTTGTTACACACTTACCCACAATTCCCTCTAACATAGTGTCTACTGCCTGACGCTGATCACCATATGCGACTCGTCTGTTTCAAACACATGTAGCTATTACGAGTTTGTATTTATAAGCAGTCAGAAGTTATGGACTGTTTGCAAATCTAGGACTTAGACATTTTTGTCTACTGAAAAGAGACCCACCTAACGGCGTTGTGATCCTGAGAACCCCTTCAAATTATGTGGTCGTGTTAATTTCCATCCCAAGTGGTTTGGGTTTAAAGAGGATTCACTGCACGAGCCCTTTGGTGGACCTCAGGGGGAGTCCTATTCCGTTGATCCTCCCTTTCCATTGGAGGTTATGAGAATGGGCTTTGTTAATTTCTATTAATTAGTGGAGAGAATAATGTTGAGCAAGGTGAGAGAGATAAAAAAGGCTTGTTGATCTCATGAAAATTCTCTAAATCAGACGGCAATACTTTCTAGCACTACAGAGGATTTCAAATAGTAGGAGAAAAAGCTTATTAACGATAAGTGATTTTTTGACCTTCGGTGATTGTCTGCCTGTCAAATAAGACATATTTCTTTAATGGTGACTAGAGTATACTTAAGGTCAATGAAGAATGTCAATTTGTGTACACACGTACACATTTCTGGATTTGTTTTTACAAAATGAAAATGGTAAGATTTTGACAGGTGAGTCCACATTCAGGGTCATTTTAAGTAAAATATCTTGCTGTGGGGGGCAATATGTTGTGCACCAGTTAACCACTACCTACAGTATCAATTCATGACGGCTGTGTAGGGAAGAGATATGAGTATGATCGAAACAAAGACCTATTTCCCTGAAGAAAATATGAACACTTTACCTTATGGACACTATTGTTCATGCAACCTACTCAGGGTAAATTTGGAGCTAAATAGAATATTGTTTCAATTTGCCTAAAAAAGTCCTATTAGTCTTAATTAGACAACATGAGTCCATTTGAAAAAGTCCATTCAACGTAGGTCTCATGTAGCTCCTGTTAGAATTTAGGGCTAGAAAAAAGGCTAATTAGTTTTATTTAGCATCTTCATCATTTAGCCTGGCTGACGTGGAACAGACCCCGGGCATATTCATTGTGTGTTTTTTCATTCCACCTGAATGCTTAATTACCTAAATGAACTCATTATGTGCTTCATTGGACTAATTTAACTATTTTCTCCAAGGTCAAGCCTGACAAAGATGTAAAGCGACCGGGCCAGGCCTTGGAGACACAAGGCCGCATGAAGCACGGTCAAGACACCTGACGCAGGCAGGCAGGCAGGCATGCAGGCAGGCAGGCAGGCCTGACGTAGAGGGAGGAACATGAGGAGGAACATTCATACACACAAGGACAAAGATAAAAAACACCATGCATGCAAACTCATGTACCAAAGGACTCAAACACATGGAATCATGCCCATAATGAGTTGCATGAATGGTGAGTCAATTATTTTCCAGGATTAGTATATAACTGTATAGCAATGTACATAGACTTAATTAGGTGTATAAATCCCCGTAACAAATTGAGCATCTACTTCATTCTGGCCTGACAGGCATGTCAACAACATGCAAATGCCACTGTCTCAGTTTGTCACATTTGTAGCACTTAAGACAACTGTGAAGTTGTGATTTTCTCTTAATCAGAATGTTGGGATTTCCACCAACACCTATACAGCAATGAGCCCTGTTTGGTCTGCTATAGCTTGTTTGGTCTGCTATAGCTTGTTTGGTCTGCTATAGCTTGCGCTGAGGTAAAAATAACATTATTTGTTGGCCAAAGTATTTGCAGCTTTAATAAACCATGACATGAGTTCTCTTACCCTGTAGTATTTTTACTATAGTTCCCTGAACTGTAGTATGTGGGTTACATTGTAACATTGTAACATTGTAAAAATATTGTAACATTGTAACATTGTAAAAATAGCTTAAAAAAAGAAAGGTGTTTGTGTGTGTATATATATATATATATATATATATATATATATGTGTTGTGATTATAAATATACATATACTTTAATCTATCCACTTGACGCTAACCACAGAATTTACATGCCACCATTCCAGGTTTTGAATCCAGCCCTATCCAGGGTTCTATGCCTTTCTTATCTGGACTTGTGTTGGCTCCTGTTCCTGGGGACCATGGGGAAGGACAAGTCCTGGCTGTCCTGGTTCTTGACAGAGGAGATAAATCACACAGCACACCGGAGGATACCCTTCCAGCCGGCAAGCTGGGAACTTCATTATCCCGCCCTCGCCACACATTACCATGTAGATCGGCCCTGATTGGGCTGGAGCCGGTGTGTGCAGCCTACTTCTGTCACCACCAGAGGATCCTCAGATCTGTCTCAGCCATCGTGGACCCAACCAAGAAGAGAGGAAGGAGAGGAGAGGATAATTAGATATTAAAGTCTGGAAATAGGAGGAAAGCATGAAGAACCTAGAGCCTTGATTAAATACGTATGGCTAAACACCTTAGAGATTGCGCAGTCAATCTTTTGAAGTAATTTTACAATTAAGCACAATCTCATGGAGAACTTTATAACGTTTTATTATATATTATCTGAATTGGAGAACACCTGACTACATTCTATGTATTTAATGTCAACTTTATTTATGGTTTTAAGTACAGTTTCTTTCATTTTCCATGGAATTGCTTCCTGGTAAGTAAAGCCATATTCAGTGTAAATTCCAATATGTTGTAGTTTTCTTAGGCAAGGGGGGCTCCACGCAACCACTGTTTCCCATTTCGGTTCCCTACATTCCGCATCAACACTCTCACACCTTGTATATTTTCCTAACACATATTTTTCTTTCCCCCTCAAACCACCCACCTTGCAAAGTTTAAGTATCAGTCTCACATGTGAAAAAGCGCTTTCTACGCAAGTCTTTGTCATGTGATTTCACAGAATGAAAGTCCACATTATTAAATGAATACATAGTTTTGATACAAGACCACCATGTTCAAAGAAGAGAGAGGTAGACATAGCGCATATCTCACAGTGGGTATAACTATGTGTCTTAGAGTGTGTTTGTCTGGTCCCGTAGCATAAAGTAAGAAAACCCATTCTGGTCATTGGAGCCAGCATGTGGGGAGATTGGCTTTCTCTCTCACAGTAGAGACAACACACACACATTCAGACAAACACACACCCACCCACGCTCATACACACAAGTTTCCTGGCAGAGGAATCATGAGTGCATTGTCCAATGTGGTCTGTTAACATGAATCGATTTGTTTTCTTACCTGTCCTTGCCTAAGTGTGTGTGTGTGTGTGTGTGTGTGTGTGTGTGTACATGAATCCTTATGATATTTTAATGTGTTTGTAGACTTATGGGTCATGATTAGGGTTTGGGTTTAGGGTAAGGCAATGCTTAGGGTGATGCGTTAAGGTTAGGTTAGTGTGTTAATTACGTCAAGATTATGGTAAGGTTAGAGTAGGAGTTAGGTTTAGTGTCAGGAAAATACATTTTTGAATGAATAAACAAACAAATGTTAGTTAGGTTGTGTACATTTAACAGTAGTAGTGTGTGAGAGAGGAATAGACCAAGATTTACCACACTTTAAGTGATGTTGGGGTTATAAATGCTACAGAATGCCTTCAAAAGCACAACATAAATGTGTTACAAAGCATGTATAATTGTATGTCATGCTTTATAACGGGTTCATTAATATGGCATTAAGAGTGTGATGTAGGCTACATACAACTTTCAAATGTGATATAATCCGCTATGTTGAATATGACATAAACCAATAATTTACAAAAGATGACTAAGGACTGGTTCATAAAGACTTTATAAATCATTGTAAATTGAGGTTATAAAACATGTAAATTGTTAGGATAATTGGTTAAATTACCTGGTGATTGCATAATGTATCATCACGTAACTGATAAATGGTATGCTAAATACTATATACAGAAATGTGTGGTATATGGTCACTATACCAGGGGTAAGGCCTGGAACCACGCACTCCGGCCTGGAACCACGCACTCCGGCCAGGAACCACGCACTCCGGCCTGGAACCACGCACTCCGGCCAGGAACCAAGCTTCAGGCCTAACAACAGTCATGGCGTCCTTATTTGTATTATAAACTAGTGACCAATGGAAAAGTTTAATGTTATTTTTGATATCATGATTTACGGTCTGATTAACTACAGCTAAGTGCTGTATCCAGGCACACCACAATGCATAGTGCCTAAGAACAGTTCTTTGCCATGGTATATTGGACATATACCACAGTCTTGCCTACCACTTTCCTATTGGGTACATAGCCGATATGGGCCTCAGGATGACACCGTATTACATTAATGCACAGAACAAGTCTTTGGTATGGCTCTTTTAAAGTGCTTATATAGAGCGCCTTCTAAAAGTATTCAGAACCATTAACATTCTCCACATTTTGTTGTGCTGTAGGCTTAAATATTGTATTTTTTTTGCCATCAATCTTACACATAATACCGCATAGTGACAAAGCTAAAGCATATTTTTAGTCACTTGTGGCAATTTATTGAAAATGAAAAACTGAAATATGTCACGTACAATAGAAATAACTATCCTGGCATTGCATGAACACCTTAAAGCTTCAAATGAATCTGATTTTTATCAAGCAGTGCTTTTGCCACCCTTCATAAAGCATAGGTTTATGTCATATTTGAGACTGCGAGTTAGGTCACAGTTATGACAAAAATAACCCTGTGTATTTATAGCTGGGTAGCTTATTCGTCTACTGAAGGTGGCCTAAAGTAACTCCATTGACCTGCTACTCTAGGTAATCTAGCTAAAGACATGTAAGCTAGCTGTCTTTAATCATTGCCAATAAAAAAGGCGACAAATGCATTTGTAGATAAAGGCCAGACAAGACGTAGTCCTGCTGCTCCAGCTGTGAGTGCAAGCAGTAGCCAATAGGGAGAGTGTAGGTGGGCTAATCTACTGGATGGGACAGGTACTTTTGTGGGAAGAGTTATAGAAATGTTCCACGCAGTATCATTTCAAGTTTTCTGTCAACACCACAGCTCCATAATGGTCTCTGTTCTCAGAGACTATATCTATGTTAGTTTATATGAATCTGGGACCATCCATTCACGTGATAGGTTACATATGGTCCTGTCGCTAGGAGCAGTATTGAGAACATTTAGACTAAAAGAGAGTTTGCTCTGGTGCTGTGTACAGGGACAGTGGGTGGGAAGAAACACTACTGACTACAACTCCAATGGTTGCAAGTTTCAATAGAAGTCAATAGACTTCTATAGAAGTCAACTTCAAGTTTCAATAGAAGTCAACTTCAATAGAAGTTTCAATTGAAGGGGTTATTATTTGTATCTTATTTTCTAAAATTATGCCCTGATGCGTTGCACCTCTTGATGTGTTGCACCTCTTGATGTGTTGCACCTCTTGATGTGTTGCACCTCTTGATGTATTGTACCTCTTGATGTGTTGCACCTCTTGATGTATTGTACCTCTTGATGTGTTGCACCTCTTGATGTGTTGTACCTCCTGTTGTGTTGTACCTCCAGATGTATTGTACCTCCTGATGTGTTGCACCTCTTGATGTGTTGTACCTCCTGATGTGTTGTACCTCCTGATGTGTTGTACCTCTTGATGTGTTGTACCTCCTGATGTGTTGTACCTCTTGATGTGTTGTACCTCCTGATGTACAGTACCACCCATGTACTGTACCTCTTGGTGTGTTGTACCTCTTGATGTGTTGTACCTTCTGATGTACTGCACCTCTAGATGTGTTCTACCTCTTGATGTGTTGTACCTCTTGATGTGTTGTACTGTACCTCTTGATGTACTGTAGCTCTTGATGTGTTGTAGCTCTTGATGTGTTGTACCTCTTGATGTACTGTAGCTCTTGATGTGTTGTCCCTCTTGATGTACTGTAGCTCTTGATGTGTTGTCCCTCTTGATGTACTTTACCTCCTAGTGTGCTGTACCTCTTGATATACTGCACCTTTTAATGTGTTTTACTCCTTGATGTGTTGAATCTCTTGATGTACTGTACCTCTTGATGTGCTTTACCTCATGGTGTGCTTTACCTCTTGATGTGCTTTACCTCTTGATGTGCTTTACCTCTAGATGTCTTGCATCTCTTGGTGTACTGTATCTCCTGATGTGTTGTACCTCTTGATGTATTGTACCACTTGATGTTCTGTACCTCTTGCGACTGCAAAAAATAAATACAAATCTCCAGTTTATCCACCCACACACCATCAATGTCTGTTTTGGGTCTGCGTCTTCCAAGGTCCTACAGTACATGACTCCAGGGCAAGGAAGCGGGCATAAAAGATTGCTGTTGACCCCTTTTGTCCAAATCAAACCAACTGTTCCAAAAATGTAGGTCCATACGTTGCCTACTACTAGCAGATCCATTACACCTAGTCATATTTTAGTCAAATTCTACTCATATTCTAGTCAAATTCTTCTCATATTCTAGTCAAATTCTACTCATATTCTACTCATATTCTGACTAGGTGTAAATGGATTTGGAAAATAATGGTGATTCTGATCAGTGATTTCCCTTTTTCTGTAAACCAATCAGTTCCCCATTCTGATACAAAGCAAGTATAATATCTTGATATATCATCTGAATGTAAACATGGATTTATCAAAATTGCAATCAAGACTTTGAAAGAAAATGTCAAAATTTTATTAGAAAGACTGGCTGACTAAATTTAATGTGAATCATTGACTAAGGATTCACTATAGGAGAAGAAGACCAATATTGTGCATATAGTAGATGGTGGGCACTTGACACTATCAGGGTTGGAGGGAATCCTATTTATATTCCAAACTGTTAAAAAAATTGACAGCATTACAATGCCAATTCCAACTTTTACTCATCCAAATTGAAGAGAATTGGAAGTGGAGGTTTTTATTGATTGGAAATGTACCAAAACTGCAACTTGGTTCACTGTCATTCGACTTACTGCCGTTGAGTATATGTGTACTTCAGAAAGAAAAAGATATGCAGTATATCCCAATGTCTGACCTTCTGTCTTGTAATCTTCTGTCTGTCTCAGGCAATTTCGGGTTGATCGAAATGCTGTTATATTATGTAGTTTTAACATAAATACCATATTAGTGACAAATAGCCAATACTACATTTGTTAAACTCCTTTATAGTGGTGTATTGCCAATGGATAAATAAAAAGGGGAAGAAAATTCAGACACTAGGACATACAACTTTAAAATATAGAATTTCCAGTTTCAGTGTCATACAGGCTATGGATCTATACACAATACATTACAAGGTGTTTCCATTCACTCACTGCAAAGTGCTTGTCTTTGTTCGACTGTTGCTTTGCTCTTTGGCAAGGTGCTTGTAGTGACTTCCTAGAGTTCACTGGGGTCAGACTTCCTGTGATCTCTATCTCCTTCAGTTCTCTCTCATCAATCCTGTACCCCTTGGGCACCTTACTGGATCAATGTTCTGGTGCATGGAAACCCAATCACATCGACCCATTCCTGTCTCCTATTGGCTGTGGACCAGTGATCGAGCCTGCCATGGGGGTGGAGGAGGAGCAGCATGATATAGACCCAGGCTTTATTCAGTGAAGTAAAACGTAAAGGAGAAAGAAATATACTCAATCAAATGGTAATAGTTCATTACATGATTTCTGAGTTTCTGAGCTGAAATATAACTGAGCTAATTATTTCTGAGCTGAAATAACATGATGTCCTCATGAACAGAGCCCAGTTTTTGGCAGAAAATGCCTTTGTTGCATTCGTCTGTGTCATATATTGAGTATGAGGGCGTTGATCTGGGTGTTTCTGATGTTCCATGACAGGACCTAAAGTGTCCACTGTATGTCTCCCAGCTCAAAATCGAGTCACTGGCCGTTTCTCTCTTTCCCTCGTTCTCTTTTCTCTCTCGTAGGTTCCGAGACTCCAAGCTAGGCTAAATAACCCGGAAAGCGCTATCGTCACTGAATGGCCGTAAGATTTCAGGGGCTTTGCGGTTTGGCTTTTGAGCGTTAAAGGGGGGCATCGAAGCCGTCCGTGTCCCCCCAACCCCTCCAGTCGGGGCCCGGTACAGCGTGGCATGGAAGATCCCTGGGGTGTGCGTGGGCTAATTAGGGTGAGCGGTTGGGAGGGAAACACAGGTGTTAGCCAGGCCCCGCTCGGCGTGCAGAGTAATGACTGTTCCGCCACCCCCCCCCCTCCAGCTAATTTGCCGCTGCTCAGCGTAACCATGCATCTCCGTGCTCCACTTCCGTTTGCGTTTCATTAATTCTTTTTATGTGCCTATTTGTTAACTTTATTTATGGCCCACACAAATATTAACGCTATTAGCAGGGAGACACAACAATGACTTTTCCTCTGTGGTCCTGAGAAGAGATCTCAGCCAGAGGGGACTGGGGATGGATACTGCTTTATCAGGTCAAGGTGCTGAGTGGTGTTCATGTATGTGATTGTCATTGTGTGTGTGTGTTTGTGTGTGTGTGTGTGTGTGTGTGTTTGTCTGTGTGTACGTGTGTGTTTGTCTGTGTGTGGGTGGATCCATGCATGCTTGCTGTATACATACCACTACATGCATATGTGGGGGTACGAATATTTCACACGCTGTTAACCATGTAATTCAGTCGCTGTAATATGTTAATCAGCATTGCACTTTTCATTATTTCCTTGAGACACCACTCTCTTATTTAAAGTAGTCAGCAATCTTTCATTTTAACAGGATGTTAGAAGACATGTAATTTTTCTACTAATTCTGTCATATTCTCTTTAAAATCTGGTTGAACATGACATCGCAAATCTCCACAAAAGCTGTCCGGCAGCAGGAGGCAGTCCCTCCGCTTCTTCCCCGTGATGACTAAATTATGAATAGGGAGTTAAGTATTCATGAACACAAATCGACAGAGAGTTGGAGGGACAGAGACAGAAAGAGGAGAAGCGATAGAGAGCAAGAGAAGAGATCTGAAGAGAGAAAAAGCCAAAGAAAAGAGATAGATACTGAGGATGAAAAGAGTGAGTGAAAAACAGAGAGAGAGAGAGAGAGAGAGAGAGAGAGAGAGAAAGCACTAGCGTTAAGTGCATAAGTGGTAGCATGCAGGCAGTGATGTGGAACTGAACCCAGTGATAAAGTGTTGTCCTGGCTTAAGCCTAGTAAGACTCACTTTGGTGAATCTTGTCTGCTGGAGCAGAACACATCGAGGAGAGGGTGCACACCTGAGTCGGATCCATTGGTTCTCACTTGGGGGGTAAAAAGGCATCCAGCCCCCTCTACCACCAGAATACCTATCCAGTCATCCATCCCCCCGCTGAAGATCTGTCGACGTGACGACCGGGACGTTGTCAGAGCTGAAGATGAACCGCTATTCTTGAACCGCTATTCAGTGTTTACTGTATCCCAGAAGTAAACAGAGAGTCTCGGTTAACGAGTTCACGGGGCAGAGCATGTCAGCCATGTCCGTTAGATTACATATCAAGCGGCTGCATAGCAGACAGATGGTAACCACGGAAACTGGTTATGCTTACCACACTCCTACGTGAGTGAGCATTGTGGCTGGGAGGCTTTCGCAGCCAAATACTGTATGCTGCACAGGAAGTGCCAGATTATTGTCATCGTCGTGCGCGACAGATTAGCTAGTTGCACAGTATTACTGTTAAACATCAATGACTCAAACGCATGAAGCAGAAAACCCCTGCAACAAGCCCAGAATACATGCCTTACATCAAGTTGTAATGAGAGGTGTGTCTGTTTTCCTTGTTTACTTTTGGTTTGCAACTTTGTTTTTTGGGGGTTGAAAGTATTCAGATGGAGTTCTGAGTTGGCACTGTTATGCATTCTTAAAGTCCTATTAGAAGAAGAAAACAAACAGGAGGCACTGCTGTTCCTTCACCCAGTGCACTGCGTTACATTTAGGTGATACATCGTGCCACTGTCAAAAGCACCAGTTGGGTTTGTAACGAGGAGGCAGTCAATCAAGGGTTTGGAAAGAGCAAAAGAGAGGGAAAGAGGGACTGTCTGACATATTCACACAGCCTGGATTCGGGGCACAGGATCACATCTCTCCCGTTCATTTGCACCCACTCGTCCCACGGCCCGCATGTGTGGCACGAGGCGTTTGTTCATTTGTCTTCTGCTGATGTCAGTTCTTTTTCAAGCTGCTCTGCTGAACTTTAAGTAGTGCAGGTGAGGCCCTGTGGAAGTGTAATACAGAAATGTGTGATATCACACGCGCTTCTAGTTACAATGATCACTTGCTTCCAACAAGTAAACCAGATTTGCTTTAATGGTGTGTCTTCAGCTCTTTTGTTGCTTTTCAAGTGCATGCCATACACTCGATACACACGCCAACCTGTTTTAATCCTCTGTTGCTGACCAGCGTTTGTGTTTTTTCTGCGTAACATTTTAATACACTGAACAAAATTATAAACGCAACATTTTTATTTTTGCCCCCATTTATTATGAGCTGAACTCAAAGATCTAAGACTTTCTCTATGTACACAAAAGGCCTATCTCTCTCAAATATTGTTCACAAATCTGTCTAAATCTGTGTTAGTGAGCACTTCTCCTTTGCGGAGATAATCCATCCACCTCACAGGTGTGTGGCATATCAAGACGCTGATCAGACAGCATGAGTATTGCAAAGGTGTGCCTTAGGCTGGCCACAATAAAAGGCCACTAAAATGTGCAGTTTCACTGTATTGGGGGGGTCCGGAGCGGTCCGAAAACCAGTCAGTGTCTGGTGTGACCACCATTTGCCTCACGCAGTGCAACACATCTCCTTCACATACAGTTGATCAGGTTGTTGATTGTGGCCTGTGGATTGTTGGTCCACTCCTCTCCAATGGCTGTGCAAAGTTGCTGGATATTGGCAGGACCTGGAACACGCTGTCGTATACGCTGATCCAGAGCATCCCAAACATGCTCAATGGATGACGTGTCCGGTGACTATGCTGGCCATGCAAGAACTGGGATGTTTTCAGCTTCCAGGAATTGTGTACAGATCCTTGCAACATGGGGCCGTGCATTATCATGCTGCAACATGAGGTGATGGTCGTGGATGAACGGCACAACAATGGGCCTCAGGATCTCGTCACGGTATCTCTGTGCATTCAAAATGCCATCAATAAAATGCACCTGTGTTCGTTGTCCATAACACACGCCTGCCCATACCATAACCCCACTGCCACCATGGGCCACTCGATCCACAACGTTGACATCAGCAAACCGCTCACCCACACGACGCCATACACACTGTCTGCCATCTGCCCTGTACAGTGAAAACCGGGATTCATCCGTGAAGAGAACACCTCTCCAAAGTGCCAGACGCCATCGAATGTGAGCATTTGCCTACTCAAGTCGGTTACGACGACGAACTGCAGGCAGGTCGAGACCCCGATGAGGACGACGAGCATGGAGATGAGCTTCCCTGAGACGGTTCCTGACAGTTTGTGCAGAAATTCTTTGGTTATGCAAACCGATTGTTGCAGCAGCTGTCCGGATGGCTGGTCTCAAACGATCTTGGAGGTGAAGATGCTGGATGTGGAGGTCCTGGGCTGGTATGGTTACACATGGTCTGCGGTGGTGAGGCCGTTTGGATGTAATGCCAAATTCTCTGAAACGCCTTTGGAAACGGTTTATGGTAGAGAAATGAACATTCCATTCATGGGCAACAGCTCTGGTGGACATTCTTGCAGTCAGTATGCCAATTGCACGCTCCATCAAAACTTGCGACATCTTTGGCATTGTGCTGTGTGATGGAACTGCACATTTTCAAGTGGCCTTTTATTGTGGCCAGCCTAAGGCACAACTGTGCAATACTCATGATGTCTGATCAGCATCTTGATGTGCCACACCTGTGAGGTGGATGGATTATCTCAGCAAAGGAGAAGTGCTCACTAACACAGACTTAGACAGAAATAGGCCTTTTGTGTACATAGAGAAAGTCTTAGATCTTTGAGTTCAGCTCATGATGAATGGGGGCAAAAACAAAAGTGTTGCGTTTATAATTTTGTTCAGTGTATATTAAAGACTCTGCTGTCCAAGCATAAGGAGGAAGCTGGTTCCACCATTAGGGTGCCAGGACAGAGATGATGTTTGATTGGGCAGGAGCTGCCCTCCCGCGGGTATTAGGTTTTCCTGAGACTAGAGGTGGCAGAATGATGTAAGGATGTAGGGTTTGTGCATGGCCTGAAGGAAGGGACGGGCAGTTCCCCTTGCTGCCTTTAAAGCAAGTGCCATGTTATTGTAACAGATAGGAGCTTTCACTGGAAGCCAGTGGTGTGGGCAGGAGCTGAGTGACACGGGAGAACTTGTGATGGTTGGACACAAGATGGGCTGCGGGGTTCTGGACAGGATGCAGGGGTTGATGGCCCAAGCCCAGCCAACAGCGAGTTGCAGTAGTCCATTAGCAAGATCATAAATGTCTGGCTTTGGATCTGCACTGCTTTCTCTGTGTGGCAAGGTTGTCTACGAATGTTGTACAGAATACATTTGCAGGAACAACTCAATGTTTTAATGTTTGGAGATGGACATAGGGTTGTCCGAGGTTGTGCCAATATATTTGGAACCAGGAAGAGGACACCATTGTGTTGTCAAACCTAATGAAGAGGTTGTCCCCCAGAGGAAGAGCTGCTTCATCTTGTTATGGTTGAGCTTGAGGTGGTGGACCAACAACCAAGAGGAGATGCCTGACAAGCACACAGAGTTGAATGCAGAGATGCCTTTCGTCATCCAGGTGACATAGCAAAGAGAGAAGAGAGGGTCTACAAATGATTACTCTAGGACACCAGTAGTGAGAGCACGCAGAATAGACAAAGATCCTCTCCACATCTCTTGTAAGGAGCCAGGTAGGATGCCAAACCATGAGTGGGTGGAGTGGATGGGTCTAGGAGGATGACAACAGAGGGGACAGTCAGCTTAGGCAATGCTGAGAACCTTTGTGGAGAACCTCCTTGACACATACTAGAATGCATCGCTGAAGTTCATGGAAGGCCTCTCTAGTCAATCAATCAAATTTATTTATAAAGCCCTTTTTACATCAGCAGTTGTCACAAAGTGCTTTTACAAAACACCCGGCCTTAAAACCCCAAGGAGCAAACAACAGTAGTGTTGAATTTCAGTGGCTAGGAAAAACTCCCTAAGAAGGCCGAAATTTAGGAAGAAACCTAGAGAGGACCCAGGCTCAGAGGGGTGACCAG
>JACXGI010000759.1:24703-59020 GCA_016801175.1 Esox masquinongy | reverse complement strand
ACCTGTGAACCTGAAAAGTTTACTAGTGAACCTGAAAAGTTTATTTATTTAATGTAAAGATAAATAAAGATACCACACTTATGTAAGCAAAAACATGAGCACCGAAATTTAAATGAAAACTACATTATGGATGCACGTAATTAATTAAATTCTTGTTGCATATGATTTGATTATTTTTGGTGGGGAACATACTGAGTGAGCCCTAGTTTGTGTAAAATGTGATAAAGTGTCACCATTATGTTCCTTCTCCCGGTGGCCTCAAAGCTGTGTGGGTGAGAACAAGGGTGCCAGTGGTGTCTTGTCATGCAGATCATATGTCAGGGATCATCACAATGTATACAGACGGCCAATTTCTAACAACGTGTTCCAGCTGTTAATGAGGATCTGCTACATGAGACAAAGCACTGAAAGCTAAACATCAAAACATGCCATTCTGATGGAGATAATAAGAGCTGAAACCTATAGAATCATTCTGAAACCCCATCAAAACCAGGAATTAAATTGTAAGAGCCATAATAATGGTATGTAAATAGTAATTGAAGATGGGTGATCACCTGCATCTTACCAGAAACAGTATTTAGTGCCAGCTTTGTCATCATGCCAGGCCAGCATTGACAGAACAGATGTGTTGATAAAATAATTTTTTAAACAATACAGAGAACCACACTTTTGAGCATTGTAACATGTTGTTATAGGCTTCTGTTAATATATTATCTTTGTTTGGTTTCATTTCTTTCCTGTTGATACTTCATTAATTTTAATTGATGTTTTCAACAAAAATATACTCAGGATAGGCTTGATTAAATACACACACGCATGCACTCATTTACACTCAGCAAACAACCTGCTAGAGCATCTTTGCAATCAACTCGACCTACAATCAAAATACCATGAGTAAAGTTTATGGATCAAACAACTGAAACGCTTAGCAAATATTTTTATATAAATTAAGTCTGTTATTATATTGGTTATTTAAGGTTCGACAAAGAAAGCCATAACAGTAATATAATTCATAAATGAGACTAATGCCTCTCAATTACTTGATATGATAGCTAAATAACATGCATTACCTTAAAAAATATAATTGATCATTTGTGATTGTCAAAACAGCTATAACTGCTGGAAAAAACTCTAAAACCCTGACCAAAATTCATGGAAACTCTATAAGTCCAGCCTTGACAAGGAACAGGTCCTAGCCAACATAGACTTTTTGTATCAACCCCTTTGTTCGTAAATGACAGAAAATGATAGTCATATACCATAGTGGTGCAGATGGTCAGCGTAAAGTAGGTACCCTTTAGAGGCCTTCAGACCACTAGACCACCTGGGGACTTACTCTCTTACTCTCAAAAAGCACAGTTATCCTCTTATCAACAGCCTGAACAAGATAGAGGGTGCTTTTAAACTGGGCTGTCCAGCCATGGTTAAAAGCATTGGATAAATGGGAAGCACAGTTTCTCAACAGTGGCTTGTTAGATTCCATGGCAAAAGAAATACAAATTTGCAAATATACCGAATGCTTTTGTAATCGACCAAACATTATTTGTGAGATATTTGTCTTGCTATTTCGTGTGTCCGACTTTGAGTAAAACTTGTGAATTAATCTTATAACCTAACATGATGTAGTTCACAGATTACCTGTAAAGTGTTAATTTGATCATATTGAGGCAGGGGAAAAATTTGGCAATGTAGGAATTTAAAACATGCTGTGCCGGTTTCTGAGGCACAGATCAAGCATGGTCCTGGACAACAAATTAAGGTTGTCTTTAAAGTCCAGGCCTAATCTGTCTGAAAAATTGGCCTTTGGTTTAAATTGCAGGCCAGACTCTAGTGAACTGCAATGTCTTTTGATATATTATAGTAAATTAAATAAACCGTAATTGCTCCAAACTTTATTTTAAAAAGTGCTTATTTACTCTTCAAGTACCTGTTCTTTGTTGATGTCGGATTTATGTACCATGAGATTTTAGACCAAAACATTTGCCTCTGCCAGGAGTTTAAAAGACCCAAAGCATTCCTCAAGATCCAGGGAAAAATGTCTCAGTGACCACAGAATCAAACTCTTGCAAGGCCATCCCTGAAATCTGTTTGAAAAAATAAATAAAACAGAAAAGATGTGTCAGAAAAGATTTCATTCAGCAAAATAATTGTGTTGGGCAGTGGCATCTGTTTTAGCAGGCTTTGGCGATTTTGGCAACAATGTTGGGTTTAGGGAGCTACAGTATGAATGCTTGTAGACCAGGGTTTCCCAATTTCTAATTAGGTTCCTAAAGATGTTTTACAGTAGAAAACTCCATGAAATAGCATACATTTTTAACATTTTGACATTGCAATTCGATTTTAGTGATGGGCGTGACCAACTGCAGCTCAGTAACTCACATTGAAGACATCAAGATATAGCTGCTTTTTACACAATTTGATTGACAGCTAATATACAGCTAAATGTGCTGTAATTTCAACTGCATCACATCATCATCATCTACAGACGGCACCAAAGCATAATTAAAACGTCAAACCATGTCGTAATTATGTTGCTGAAGTTACAATGAGGGTTGGGGTAGTTTTTGTTTGAAGATCAGGCTGTATCTCAAGAAAAATCTGTCACCTCCTTAATATATCTATTAGAATTAAGAGCGGGAGCGATTATTCACACTTCCCCTTTTTTGCTGTAAAAACCTGGCTCAAACTAGGGTCCAACATTTGTAGATGTCTGTGAGGTCTCCAAACTTTGGTCTTCATTTGTTTTATAAAATGTTTTTCTTGTCAGCTTTAATTCTTGTCGGTCCGCTAGCAACTTTGCAACGATCACAACTTATTTATTTCCCCTTTTTATGGGAATCAAAGAACCCTAGGTGAGGGCTTAAAGACACGTTGGAATATATTTCCTTCAAGAACCATGCCCAGTGTTTACTCGGTTTCAGCCAGTGCCCACGGGCAACCATTGCGTGTTCTCTTGTGCACCAAGAAGAACTCTCTATATCCACAATTAATTTCCTCCAGAGTCAGAATGTTCCACTGGCGGCTGTGTGGGACTGGCAGTGACACTGAGGTCCATGGTCTCTCCCTAGCCTACAATAGACATCTATTCCAGCGTCGCTGCTGACCCAACAATTTACATGTGCAAAGGTTTTCACAAGGATATGGCCTCAGATCTCTTTTTCCACACTACTTTCATCAAAGGGCTTGTCTTCACCATGTACACAAACACATTGAGAGAACCTGTCTTTCATCAGGGAGTAGGGAGCCCAAAAATTGTCTGTCACTCCCACCGTCACACATCTTATGTTCATCCACAACGGTATTTCAAGGTAACCCATTGCTAATATTCTGGGGGAAAAGAGCAACATAATCCCTGCAGGGCATGTTCTGATCAGGTGTCATATGGCCTTGGTTGTTTTATGGTTTTAGTTGAAAAACCAAGGCTGCCCACAACTACAAGTATAGAATCTATTTTAACTAAAATCTACTGGAACCCTCTCATCAATGGCTCTGGTACCATGACAAAGGAAATGGTGAAAAGGACATCACAGTAACAAAATTGACTTGGTGGGGAGGGGCAAACATCACCAAAATATCTGAGCTAATCCGTCCAAAAATATGCATGTTACATTTTAGCTGCTCTCATAACACAAAACATTTAATGATCTAAAGAAATTATTTAAAGATATGTGTACCAATATTGTGATCATTGCCAGGTGGCTTACAGTGGTAAACCTATAGATTTCTTAAGGAATATTGGCTGTGGGTGTGAGTCTCCAAATCTGGTGAAACTCTACTTTCGGTTTGATGTTACTTAAAGGTGATTTGGACAAACTCACACATCTCACACAATTAGCTATTTCTAATTTCTTAAATAAAATTTTTAACATACATTTTTTTTTGTCTACAACAAAACACATATAGCTACCTGTATTGATAGAAAATGCTGAAGTATATTTGTCTTGTTGGCGAGAAATGGAAAATATACACACTTAGAAGCCCGGGTTACTATAATTGATTTGTATCTAGTGTTAGCTACAGGTAACTGAACCACATTAGCAGTGCACTGCAGAAAAATGCAGCTCCTCATGATTTTTTTTTTACATACATGTTTTATTTAGAAGCACTGACTCCAGTAAATAAATAGGCATGGTAATGTAGACTTCTACTTTTACATAAATGAAAACAAACATAGGACAGCAAACAACATGAGCAAATACCATTTGCATTTTAACATTTCAAGGTGCTGCCTGCAGTTCCGTTTTCAATACATTAAAATAATAAATATATAGTAACAAATAAAATAGCCTCCAGATGAATAGACGGTCAGGAGGGATCAACATACTGTAGCTTGAGCAGAGGTATCAGCAGCACACTAATACGAATCACATGATGGAAAAGTGACCCTAACTTAAAATGTTGATCATAACGGATCAATAATAATGCAATTTTATTTTACTAAGCTATATAAAATGCACTTTTCTCTTGACTCATCGTACCCTGCACATTCAGTAAATTAGTTTGAAACCGCATCAACAGAACTGCATTGCTATTATTAGCAGCTTGTGTTTTTTTCTCAAATCAAGGAACATATACAGTTCTAGTCATATGAGTAACATCATTATATGTGCATAAGGCAGTAGTAATAACAACCCCTCTCTCCAATAGACTGACCATGAGATCCACTAAAATAAGATAAGAAACAAATGACATCAACATATGCTCACTCAGCTGTGCTTCATAACTTGGAATGATTAATAAGGACTACAGTAATAATTCAAAAATGTGATATCTGATGTGAAGCAATTAAAAATGTTTAGTCATTTAATGTATAGTGTCAAGTAAGCTGAGCCAGTTTGCCCTGCGGGACCCCATGACATGATGTGACCAGGATTTGAACTCAATGACGCAGCAGAAATGCAAGGCACTGACTAAGACCACTGTGCCATTCAGGAGACCCATACAATAGCTTTCAATCTCCTTTGGCACAGTTGATTAAAGTGTCCACTACTGCCCAAGGCATCAGATTACTAGTCACAAATGAAGTCTATAAAGTAGAACAGTGCTGGCTCTCTACTGTAATCTGGTCTTTACGTGACTATACGTGGACAATAGGTGAAGTGCTGATTCATTTGCATATAAAAACAAATGTGACACAAAGGTTTCATATCATTTAAATGTAACAGGAAGAGAAGGGGTCCTGACACACTTTAGTGTAGCATTCCGGGGCTGATTCATCTGGCCTCAAAAAATGTGCAGTGGAAATTGACTCCCTTTTGTCTTCCGGACATATACAACCTTAGCCACTTAACTACCATGTGTCTAAAACCAAGAATCTTGTAGTGCAGTATATGGTTTGCCCCTTACCAATTGGAAGTGTAGAGACAAAGACTTCTTGAAAGGCAACAGGCATTTTAGCATTCACAATAGGGATGGGGTTCTTTGTTTGATATGCCTTGTTGTGTTTGTTCCAACAGATTTCTCAGCACACTAAAGTTTACGCCAAATGGCCGCAGAATTCAATTGTACTAAGGTGGGCTTTCTTGAGTAAAGGCTTCGATCCTGTCACCTTACCATACAGGCCAGATTTGTGGAATACTTGCTAGTCTCTCAAAAGAGTGTCCTCCTTGATCCAGTTTGGATGGAGAGCCTGATCTAGGCAAGGTCTTGGTGGGGCCTTCCACTTCTTAACAATTGGAGGCCTATGAAATCTTGTTATGCATATCCTCTGATCTGTCTTTCCTCATCTTTGTCCCACAGTTCTTTTGAAAGCTCACTGGCTACAGTGTGGTACAGGCATGAGCATAACAAGTGTCAAACTCGAGGTGTGATGAAAAAACTGTATCTAACAGCTCTCATTAGCTTTATGAGTTTACTTTCAAATAGGCACAATTTGTTTTATCTCCTTCTACAGCGGCAGCTGGCGATCAGCTATATCTGTTTGCTGTCATGAGCACCATCATTTTGGTTGATTTGTTTACTTTCCAAAGTGACTCATTTGAGCCTCTTATCCTGGCGGTGACAGCATGATGTGCCTCTCTACCTCTGTCTCAGTCGCATGTTTGCTCCATACAACAGCTAGCAAGCTGAACGAAACTACGCAGGAAACAGGGCCCACATTGTAACTCCTGATGGCCAATTTGGCGTTAATGGGTTTCCCATTTGTGTAACTAGCAGAAATAAAGGGACGGTCTGAAGAAACCAGAGTAAATGCCAACATGTTTTTTTTAATTGTTTTTACTGTACTGGTTAATCAAGAGCTGCAAGAAACAATCGGCAACCTGTAGTAGCCCACAAAACCCATGTGCAGCTCCAACCACTTTCTTAGTGATAGACCAACATCTTAAAGAATAAACATGTCAAGGCGCTGCCAGTCCAGGGCAGGGTTGGCCCACCCTACCCCCTGAGGGAAGCTACTCTATCATCTGGACAACACTGTGGTGTTTCAATTGTAAAACAGGGTTAGTACTAGAAATTATTGCTGAAGCAATACATAAGAAGGATACCATTTGTGGTATTTCAAGCTATATGCAACTAAAAATAATAATCCCAAAAATTGGATGTCAGTTGAAAACACATAATTGTTAATGTTGTGGTAAAGAAATGTCCACGCTTCTGGTGTTTGTACAAGTCCACAGACAGATCCCTGACTGCACTGGCTATAGAAACGCAGTGTTTGTATAGGCTTCCATACCTTCTACACATCCAGCAGGACACCAAGGCAGACTGGCTGGCTGGCCCAACTCAACAAACACTGTCACAGCAAACAAGTCAGTTCCCATTTTAATGTGATCAAGTAAATCATTGAAACATTTCACAGACTATATTCTTTCACTGATGGGAGCCAGCCCATGTTCCAGCCAACTACCCCCCCACCACCACCACCACCACCCTCAAAGCAAAACTCTCTGAAAGTCATCCTTTATGTCTCTACGACATTGAGGGACTGAGTTTAACTGCCCCTTGAAGCGGCTGAAAACCTTATAATACAGTTAAGGCAGACACAACATGATTATTCTTATGGTTTCCTTCATAGCACTTCGCTAACACTGATGGGAATAAGGGAGAAACCATGAAGTTCTTGGGATTCTGTGCTCTTATCCCTGTGTCATTTCCCTGGCGAGTCTCTGGGGCTTAGCTACCCCCGACCCCTCACTCTCTCACTGATTCACACACAAACACAAAAGCAAACGCATTCTTGCACGCAAGTCTGCATGTACCCACACACGCACACACACCAACCACCTCTCCACAGAGCAGGCATGGCAGGCCTCTCATCCTGTGGAACCTGCTGGTGGCAATTTGGCCGAGGCGGAGCTGATATGTCCCCCGTGTCTCCTCCCAGGGTGCCCCTCGGGGAGCCAAGGGTTCATGGGAATGACCAATGGGAAGGATCGCTCAGCCACTTCCCACAGCCAAGAGACAGCTGTAATCTCTTGACCCTCCCCCCTATACAAACACACACACACGCGCGCACGCACGCACGCACGCACACAGCCACATATAGTATACTGTAAGAACTATACTCACACACACGCACATTCACACTGTCTGAAAGCGAGCAACACCTCCCACTCGCGCTGCTGAATTGATGGCGTTTCCGCTGCAGTGTCCTAGATTGCCTCTGAACATCCATCACCAGGCCCCTCCGTGGAAGGCTGTGGCCACTGGCCGTCACTCAGAGCCCGTCCCGCAGCGGCAGTGAGGCGCTGATAAAACAAACAACACTGCTGCGCCCACACTGACCCCTCTGACTTTACATATTAGACTCCTATACCCACCCCCACCACCACCGTGTCTCCATCACCTCCTCCCACCTCCCCAGTTTTTCTCCCCTATCGGTTTTGCCCTCCGCTGCAGCGTTCCGCCGCTATCTCTCACCCAACCGTTTTTCCCCTCCTCTTCATCTCCCTCTCTGCTGTGCGATGAAGGGGATTGGGTTCCCGGCTGAGGTGGCTGGGGGAGGGGGAGATGGTGGGGTGGGTGGGTGGGGGACAGGGGCTGTGTGAGCATACAGGCCTCGGAGGAGTACAGTGAAAGCCAAGAGTGTTCATCTGGATGTGGGTTCAAGATTAATCTCATTTATTCCGGCACAGTCATTCCTCTTCTCACGCACACGCGCAAACACCCGTGGACGCACACACGAGCGCTCAAGCTCCTGCAAAAAAAAAACCCCGTCTCTGTCACATACACCAGCGCGCATGCACGCACACGGACGGACATAAACAGTAAATACTGAAGGCTACAGATCACTATCCACCTCAGACACACTCCCACCTGAACGGTAAAGTAAACGCTGAAGCAACACAATCAGACAGTTGTTAAGTGAATCGTTGAAAAACATTAATAAAGCATGTTGTCGCAGATTTGCTCCACCAAATTATTTACAAAAAACACCCTCACTGTCACGAGAATGAAAATAAGTTAGTCGGAGTGAAATGATTAGCTTAGCCCACATGCCTTTACAGCTCAGGAACAGAAGCCTCGGATTGAGCTGTCCAGCAGCATGTCTACTGTAACAACTGCCTGGCTGAGAAAGAAGGCGGTAATGTCAAACTAATCACATTGACACACAACACTCCCTGATCACTAACAAAATGCTTTCTCCCCAGCGGCTTAGGGAGCACTGCTTTCTCCTCAGACAGAAACATTACCGTCAGCATTATAAACAAAGGCTTCCTTATGGGATCTCAGAACGAGCTATTGAGAGGTGCGGTAAGCTGCGAAGATGTGTCATCGTTCTTTGCCAATTGGAAACGAATAGGGATAATAGAAGTGTGTGGAAGTGTTTTTTTTTTTTTTGGTTTAAGATGCTGCCTTAGCTGACTTTCAAGGTCTGACTTCTAGCCCGATAAGATCAATAATATGATTAGGAGAGCTTGAGAGTGGAGAGGATGGCTGATGAGTGTTTGGTGACTAAATGATCTAAGCTGAAGTGCCAAATGGAGGTGGAAACAAATTGACCCTAGTTAGAGGGAGACATGATGGGCACAGGAGTGAATGAGTGGTGCATGAAAGTAGCCTAAAGCACAATTATCTTAACCCCACTTAGGTTTGGGAATGGTGTGATTGGAAATGCTGCCGGTTAGAAACAAGTGAAGGGGCACTGATAATTCCTTGTTAAATGATTTGATATATATATATATATATATATATATATATATATATTTCAAGTGAAAATAAATCAAAATCCTCCACTTTTTTGCTGCTGCCCTTGCTGGATAGTCAGCAGAGCAAGATGCCGGACTGGCTTCTAAAGCTCCACTTTCTTCCATCAGCATTGCTAAGATGCATGGTAATCCCCTCAAGCACAGAGATGAACAATGGCAGACTGGGGCAAGCAAAATCCCTCTGTCTGTTCCTGATTGCAAAAATTATTTGCAGTTCATTCCTGTCCATGTGAGACAACAAGCACATTGTGCCACCTTAAACTGTTAATGCTACAATTCACATAGATTCCAGGAGAATAAATTCTACAAATGTAGCTCCTTTAACAACCCTTCGCCGATCCAGCTAACTCGTTAGCCAGCTAAAACATCTTTGGTTAACTCAGAAACTGCGCTGATGTGTTTACAATTATTTCTTGCTAGTAAGATAGCTAATTTCACAAAAGCAAATGATTGGTTTTTCACGGTGACATGTACTGTATTCTTTGCATCCTTGACTTTAGTTGATCCCTGTGCACATTTGTCTGTTTTGACAAGGGTTAGCAAACTAGCTAGCTCATTTCTCCTCTCTCTGTGGAGGGTGGATGTCTGAGTTATAAGCTATCAGATGGTGATGGAACAGGAGCAAATAATATGGACATTGAGATACAGATGTGCTGAACAGAAACAGGACAAGAAATGTGGAGGCTAGTAAGGATCTGAAACCATATGCTCATATATGGTATGTCTATTTTATTTTACAGGTGTTTATTTATGCTAACACATTTAAAATGCAATATGATATAGATATGACAACAAAATAAGATGCAACTGATATCGATATGGGAGACAGATCACAGACGTGGAGACAGATCACGGACATGGAGACAGATCACAGACGTGGAGACAGATCACGGACATGGAGACAGATCACAGACGTGGAGACAGATCACGGACATGGAGACAGATCACGGACGTGGAGGCAGATCACGGACATGGAGACAGATCACAGACACGGAGACAGATCACAGACACGAAGACAGATCACAGACACGGAGACAGATCACGGACACGGAGACAGATCACAGACATGGAGACAGATCACAGGCACGGAGACAGATCACGGATGTGGAGACAGATCACGGACGTGGAGACAGATCACGGACGTGGAGACAGATCATAGATGCGGAGACAGATCACAGATGCGGAGACAGATCACAGATGCGGAGACAGATCACGGACGTTGAGACCGATCACAGACACAGACAGATCATCAACCTGGAGCCAAAGTGAAAGGAAAGCCTGTGTCTGGGAAGTTGAAGGCTAGTAAAACAGGGCCGAAAAGCAATTTATTTCCTCATTTAGGACATCTCGGATTTCACTACTTCACAATTTGCCAAAGTTATAAAAATTGGTGCAATAACTTCTCTCATTGGAAGGGACCTTAGTCAAATGTGTTGGGTTTGGCACAATGGATATACCTCATTCCACTGTCAACAACGAAGACCAGAGAAGAGCTTATGAATCAGAATGACATTCACAAAACATGAGATTATGCCATTACCGTCGCTATCATAAGTAAAATAGCCTCAAGTTCAAAAGGATGAATAATCTAACTCATTGATTGGTTCATGAGAATCTTAACCATTACTATTCATCTGTAGCCCTTGTAACAGACATTATGGTGTTTTATTTGGCAAAGACCCTGTCATTTTGTTGAATCCGAGTCAGACTCTGCCAGTTGCTGCCATCTCACAGGCTGGCCCTTTCTCTGCAGCCGGCCTGACTCCTAATGTCATTTGGCATTTTAGAGCCTGGCAGTTCATGCCAGCATTCCTGGCAAGCGAGGTTCTTGAGCATATGAGCTCCAGCTTGAGTTATGGTAGGGTAGGGTTACTGTTTTCCGTGATTCCGTCCATGTCACGTCGGATAGTAAACAATGTCTGTCATGTGTGCCCCCTTCTTTCTGTTCTTTCCTCGCAAGGAGTCCTCTATCCTGCCAATATACACTGTATTTACTTTACCTCTGATTTATTTCATTTACTCCCTCTTTCCCCCTTTCCTCCTTCGGATGGTCCTCTCTCACTTGCTCTCTTTCTCTGCCCCCTCTCTCCTTCTTTGTCTCTGTGATATCCTTATGGTTGGTTGAATGAGAGCAGCCATAAGGCTGGTCCGCCCACACAAACGGGTTGGGATGAGTTGTACTGTGCTGGATCTCCAGCTCAGTGCCATCTGAGAGAGAAGCTGCGAGGCAGAGTGACTCAGGCTCTGAGGTGGGTGGTACATGGACACAGGTGGGTGGATAAACAGCCTACTGTAGCATCTCAAACACACACTCTCATTCACTCAGGAGTTACACTTGATAAGCAGCTAAAACACAGCAAATTGGAGACACGATCACCTTTCAAATGTAATTTACAATTCCAAGCTCCTGTAGTTGTCGTCTCATCTTTGGCTAGAACCCCTAACCCCCAAGAAAGCTGGGACATCTTGAATTAATTAACAAGAATTAAGTCTGGTATCATAGTCTAGCTATTGCTCACTGTTTTTTGGCAGTAAAGCCTGGACGTCATTTGGAATAAGTAGATGAGTATTAGCGTTTTCATTGCCATACTGACTGCATATGGGTTCCAATCCAAACTGGGCCCGGTGTTTCTGTACAACTCTTTACAAAATCACAGTGCAAAGCAGCACTTCGGTCTGTACGACTGAACATTGTTAGCGTTTCATCTATAAGTGTGAGGGCTACTGTCATAGAATGCTGTATTGAAATCAAACCCGAGAGTATATACCATTTGAAATTGTTCAAATACACTGAGAGTTTCCTGAAGTCTATCTTGAGGTTTGCAATTTTTTTAGGTATGCCCACACTTCGAGTAATCAAAGTATTAGGGTTAGAAGAGGTTAGTTTTGATCCTTCACTGGGCAATGCCCCTAAGACCATACATCCATGACCTTTTTAGGAAACACTGTCTACTCACAGCCCTTTTACTCCTATTCCTTCACATTGACTTACAAACTTTTCACAGCATACGAAATGGTACGATTATAGAAACTGATATAACAATGATTGAAAAGATAAAATATCACTGCCAGCTTAATAGAAGTAGTGGTAACATCAAAACATCATACTTTGGTTCTTAGTTTCAAATTTAAACCACAGTAGATTGATGTCAAAAAAAGGTATTTTGATTCAATAACACAACAGAATGTGTGGAAAGTGAATGAGTATGCTTTCTGTATGTGGAGCCTTCCTATTTGAACAAGCAGTGTAATAACAAGTAGAGATTATTGGAAAGAAGTGCATTAGAGGAAATATTTCTTGGTCTTAGACTCTCCTGACTCTACTGTGCTGTTGCTGTGATGGCAAGGTCATAATTGTGAACTGGACATCATGAAATTAGGAGGAGACCAAATTTCTTAAAGATATTCTGTTTAAAAAAATAGCTGGAATGCTTGGGAAAACATTACCTTAATGAAACACTGAATTTCTGGTGATTTTGATTTATTTTGTATGGGGAAAAAACACTTGCAGGGACAGTTTTGGCCCATGTCTGTTGCCGCCCCTGATTTCAGTTTTCTCAAGCAGCTGTTTTTTCCTGACAGGCTAAAGTGACTAAGTAATATTTTGTGCATGTCGTAAAATGCATCTGGCTAATCTTTGAACATGATCATCGTTCCATAATTTGGCTGCCCATAGCTGAGGTTGAATCATTATCTGAGGGCTGTGTTATATTTTGTTTCTGTTAAAACATGTCACAGACAGCATTACAGGATTCCTGCATCAGACACTCACAACTTTCTCATTGGACAGTGCTTTTAAGCTTTACTATCTTCTTGAAAAGAAAGTGGTTCCTGAACACTTACAATGTAACTCAAAGATTAGATAGATTTAGATAGATTAGAATAGATTAGATTAGATAGATAGATAGATAGATAGATAGATAGATAGATAGATAGATAGATAGATAGATAGACAGACAGACAGACAGGCAGACAGACAGACATCAAATTCCTGTTCCTGCCAAGGTATCTAAGCAATATGATTTAGCACAAATGTGTACACTTATGATGTTGCATATTACATTTTAATATTTAGTGTACTGTAAAGTCTTAAATAGTACACTGTAAAAAAAATGTTATTTTATGGTAATTTACTTTAAATGTAATTGTCTGTATTTCAGAATGACAGTAAAATTCTGTTTTAAATTACACATTAAAACCTTCATTTAACATTTGTCCTGTAAAATAACTGGAAAAGTCTGTTATCAGCAAAGACAAGAATTATCTGTTTTTCCACAGACTTTTTACAAAAAAACCCTGTATAAATACAGAGTATTTCTGTTTTATTATTGATATCCTAGCATGCTTTGTGGCAGGTCATTTTGTTAATGTTTATGTTTGTTGTAATTGATATGAAGGTGACAGAACTTTGGGTTTTTTTTTTGCCATGTTGTTCTTTATGTACAGTGTTACCCTTTGGAATGTTTTTTGTGGATTATGGTCGTGTTTGTGTGCCAACCATAGAAAAGAAGACGATTCTATTTGGTGTGATTTGCTGCTTTATATGAATTGCTTTGAGAGCTCTGACTCTTGCATATTTCTGCCGACTTTGTGTCTGGTAGAAGTTGGTAAGGTGTGAGTCATCAAAATATAAATAGCTGATGTATAAATGCAATTAACTTGAAGAACAAACATTTTTAAAAGCTATTGATGACAGCAACAAAAGGGAGAATTTGGGGGAGAAAATGGATTCTTGCGGTGAAATTACGTCAATATACTTTATTTGAAGTAAAGTTTGAATTTCCGTATTTCTACAGATTAATAATGTAATTTTATGCTATGTACTTTTACAACATAAATCTGTTTTTAACTGTATCTTTCCCAGCTGCCAGAAAATTACCGTTTTTTTACACTTTTTTTTTACAGTGTAGGTTGCTTAAAGCTGTGTTCTCTCAACAATAATTCATGCACGGAATGAAACACAGTCTACTGTTGTAGCCCCCACCGAGCCCCCCAAACCCACTTGTATCAAATGTAGGCAGTTTTTTCCTTCATGATGTCTCTGGAGTGCTGCGCGGCTCTCTACAACCCCCATTTTGGAACACCTTGTGAAGCAGGGTTACTACTGTCTGATGTTTGATTGGAAAGGAAGTTTTACAGTATGCTACAGTCAACAACCCAGATTTTAAATCCAAGGTTACAAAATGACTCAATTGTATTGTTTCTTTCTCTGTTGTTCCTCTCCTACTTGGACGAGGATCCGAAGCAATCCCTTCTTTCTCCTCTCCAGGGACTGCTGGGATCACGATCCTTCCAAGCCATGAACTCTCTCTTTTCTTCCCCGTGGACTGCTGTGGCACGGTCCTTCCCGAGCCATGACTCTCTCACTTTCTCGTTATCTCTGTCTTATTCACTCTCTCTCTCACTCTTTCTCTCATCTCTCTGGTAATTAATTGAAGATTAATAATTAATTCTTCATGTCAGAACTATCACGTCATTTAAGGGTATGCTATGTAATAATATCATTGACTTCACACTGTGAAGTAAATCTACTTACTGGATTCAATTCTTAAACTTATTATTGTAGTCAACTCATTGATCGTACTAGTTTACATATTCCAATTCATTATCTTACTGAGTAAGGTAATTTGTTTATGAATAAGTATGGTCTTAAACAAGTCACATATTTAGGTATATATTATTTACACTTTTATATATTATTGATCTACAACCCTATTTAGAATCATAAGAGACAGGTCTCAGGCTATAAAGCAACAAATACAATCATTTATCTCTTTTTAGATTTTACCTTTTTATTTTCATACATGTTCTCTCCTCAACTGGCAGGATGGTGTTTTTAAACTCTTGCCTAGCTCTACTTTCTCTGGTCAGAAGGCTTTTGGTGAACTCTTCAACCTTTTAAGCATTTACATGGGAAAATACCATTCCTATGAGCAAATGCTGAAAACACTACCTCCAAGAATGACCCATAGCCCTACACTACACAAAAAAATGAAAGAAAAGTCTTAAGGAAATGGCTGCTGTGTAGTGAGAATGTGTGTAAAAATAAACAGAGGAATGTTTCTTGCCATCTATGTATGATGGGAGAGTCTGCTCTTTCCTTTTAGGCCAAGATTGGCATAGCCC
Source organism: Esox masquinongy (assembly GCA_016801175.1). NCBI lineage: Eukaryota > Metazoa > Chordata > Actinopteri > Esociformes > Esocidae > Esox > Esox masquinongy. The sequence goes on along the minus strand of JACXGI010000759.1, from coordinate 43,745 downwards.
TGGACCAGTCATTGACCTTTGAACCTCCTGAGAATAACCAACATTGTACTGTCCTGGATTTTGGGAGAGAGAGGTAAAGAGAGACAGAGAGAATATTGTTGTTTAGGTCATGTTGAAGAAATGTACAGCAGCTAAACAAGTTTGAAAAAGACTTTCAGTCAAATATTTCAAAACTGAGTAAAATGTTTGTTTAACTGAAAGCCTAATCCACGAATGGAATCCATCTGCAGTGCTTGGGTGGAATGAATTGTCAACAGGGACATCATTTTCCAGAGCCGTGTTGGTGTTATCTCATCAGATTTTCCAGTCATACAAATGTTAAATTTTTTGTAACAGGCCGTCAAATCGAATGGGAACTGTCATCAGTGTATATTTTTATCAATTACTTTCAAACATGTGCTTCTCTTACCTTTTCATAAAGAAGCCCAATCTGACATTGACTGGTGAGCATCTGTTGGGAGCTGGTAGTGCCTTGACTGCTGTACAGTTGTCTGGTAATCGAGCCTGAAATGTGCTTAATAACGATTGTCCTGCCTAATACACAACATCAGGAGCTCAGAGCAGCATGACATCCCTGAGCAGTGTGGGAGAGATGGGCATCAACAACATGCTATTCCTCATTACCCACAAACCAGCCAGGATTGGACTGGAGATGCATTACCAGCAATGGGATAATAGAAATGCACTGAGTGGAAAGTCCCATGGTGGCGGAATATGTAATAATCTGCATGCAAGATATTCCGGTTGTAACTGGAAGTGTGTTACGGAAGCCAAATCACCACACAGCATGGTGACGAAATATTCAATTTCACATTGTTCAAGTCTTTCTCAAACCACTTCGGAAACCAAAGGTCCATCAAGAAAATGAACAGGCAAATCAAAGGACTCATCTAAAAGAATAAAATTGAGGGAATGCAAGCCAGATCCTCTAATTGGACACTTGCTGTACCTTTTGAATAATTTGTAACATTTTTATTCTTGGCAGTCACTATGGCACTATCAACACGTCTCCAGGGAGCAGGAATCCCATGTATCTTATTAGGGGAAGCGGCGTATTTATCCGGTGAGATTGGGGCTCGGCTCAACATGCCGGGACCCCAAGAGACCCGGTGGCATTAAAATGGACCAGTCCCGTTCCAGACAAACACACTACCCTCCATCCCAGCACGGGGCAGTGTTTTGGAGCAGAGGCCGTGCCCGTACCTGTCTCCTCCTCCCATGCTGGGGATCCACAGAGTCCAATCACCCTGCCCTCTGTCGTTACGCCGGGAGGTGGTGACGCGCGTCACACTCCTAACGCGCTGGAAACACTCCTCTCCTGAGGTGTGTGCTTGCCGTAATTATCATGGCTGCCACTGAGCTCTATAATCAGTCGTTCAACCTGACAGAGCCGCAGCGCTCTGCTCGTCTTGGTTGTGTTTGGTCGAAAGCAGACGAAGACATGAAGCCTGGGCTCGGGTTCTGGAGAGGGTAATTGTTTCACACAGTGAACTGAACCATGCAGAACAAGCAGACAGACAAACCTCTTGTCTTTGCAAACTAGTTCTCAGATACACAACATCCCCACCCTGAAGGGCCTTTCGGCAAATTCTTACGTATTCTCTCTCAACTTCCCGCACTCATCTTCCAGACCGCTCAACTTTCAGTGTGTGGGTGCTGCTAACTCTCTTTTATTCGCATCCTGCACGGCAGTAAATGTTTCTCTGGGGACACAGCCTTGGAAGAGCAGTACCATGCATCACAGAGAGTGCATTTAAATACCAAATATTGGCTATTCATTTCTCCCTCGCTGGCGGTGGAGAAGCCGTGTTCTGGCGGTGTTTAGCGCAGGCCAAGGGTATTTCAGCAGGCAAACAGATGGGACTACTGTGGAGAACAGGTATGGATAGGGTACAAACAGGGGAACGGACTTCCCCAGGGATCCTGCCTCTACATTCTGTCTTCCCTGCTTTCATGGTGCGTTCAGCTTCTTGCTGTACAGTAACTGAAACAGGCGCAGGCTTGGGTTTATTGAAGACGTGGAAACAATGCAGACATGTTCTAACACCTAACAGGGATGGGGATGAGTTCAATTCCTGTCGATTCATAAAGGGAATCCAATTCAAGTAGAGAATGTTCAAATTGTAAAGCATTAAAAACAATTTTAACGTTTCATTCCTAAATGGCCTAGAATAATTGAAATGGAATTGTACCAACCCTAGTAGCAGTGCAGTAACGTTAGTTTTGCCTCTTGATCATGCTATTGATACATTATTAAGTGCAGTGAAATGAGATTTGAATTTAAACAATGTTATGGGATTCTCCATGCTGATGAAAGACCAAGACTGAATACTATTAGAAAGATGTCCTGTAATGTTGAGTAATAACGAAAGACTAAATCTGAAAATATGCTATACAATGAATACATTATTTAATGTAATTTATTTTGGAACAATACTTGTTTTAACTGTCATGCATCAGAAGATGATATGTTGCATCAGAAGAAGATATGCAAGTATCAAAGACACAAAAAGTATATTGTCCCTCATTCTTCATCTTTCTGTTTCTCTCTTCCCCTCTATGTCTGCCTGTCTCTGTGACAGATATTGTATGACAGACGCTGAGCAGAGAAAGGTAGGAGAGTAATCATTGCAATCAGCACTATTTCAGCATTTCCTTTATCCACATCTCAGACGGAACACAGGCAGGAGACACACAGACAAATCTGGATCCAAGATGGGCGCTTTGACCTTCCCCTGGCAAGACGCCCACGGAAAGCAATCCAACTCAACGTGACGGGTACATCTTGGCAGAAACCATGGCAGGGATAATTGCGCCTCATGTCCAAGTGTGAGAGAGATGTTTTTAAGGACCTTTTCTCTGTGCATCTCTGTAAAGCTGACAGAACCAGACTACTCGTCCCCTGTTCCACACCAGACCCAGAAGGTTCTACTTGTTTTAGTCTCAAAAGTAATGAGCCATTGTTAACTCAATTTTCAAATTTTTACAGGACATGACAATATTCTGTCCTTCTTTGGAGGAATCTTAAAAAGTATTTTATTTACCTTTCATAGCTCTGTCACTGGCAAATAAATGGGCTTGCTCATTGTAATAAGGGCCACTCACAATTTGAATGTCACATTTAAATTGGAATGATTTCCACTTCACAATAAGACTTTACAGACAAACACTATTTTTACAGATTACTTTACAGACAAACACTATTTTTACAGATTACTTTACAGACAAACACTATTTTTACAGATTACTTTACAGACAAACACTATTTTTACAGATTGCTTTACAGACAAACACTATTTTTACAGATTACTTTACAGACAAACACTATTTTTACAGATTACTTTACAGACAAACACTATTTTTACAGATTACTTTACAGACAAACACTATTTTTTTTGTCTAGTTACAGTATACCTTACTCTCCATTTATTGGAAAAATATATTTGTATCCTTTCATTTTAATGTAGGATAGGATGTAGGATATTAATAAAATAACTACAATAAATTAAAGCTAGTAAAGACTGTGTTATTTAGCTGTGAACGGACAGTTGTGTAACTACTTCAAATTACATCTGTTTAGGAAAATATGAATAAAATCCACAAAACAAAAAGGACGTAAGTCAAGATAGTAGGTCATTTGAAAATCATAACAATTAAAAAGAATGATTAACTGTAATACTGTCTACTGACCGGCTTTGAAATGCTCAGTGTGGTTATGAACACATCTTTCTACACAATTAGAATGGGGTTAATGACACGTGAATGACCCTGCAGCTTCTCCTCCCTGTGTTCTCCAGTGGGCGCAGAGGAACATCACGGGTCGCAGTTCAGGTGCTCTGACATTTCCACAACGTCCTTTCCACACACTCACGCAGGTGCACGGTGTTAATGTGTGTCACAACGCCCTCTGCAAACACATTTGGCCCCTACAAACGCAGACGACTCCTCACAGCAGAGGACAGTGGCACCTGCCGTTGTGGTGAGCGCTGAGGTCGCTGTGAACTGTTCAGCCCAGGACATAGATGAGGAGTGTCCATTATGTTAGCGAGCTGAGGGACAGGGACGGGAGGCCTTGGTGTCAGCTCAGAATGAATAGGCCTACACAGGAGCCCCTGTAGAGCGGGCCTGAGTCCTAGTTTTGCCCCTGTACTCCCAGAGATGGTTCAGGCTTGCCCACCACATCTCTGTTTTGCACCAATGAGGGCAGGGCTAGGAACAAACCATAATCGGTAGTCACTTATAAAGATCTCCGGCCTGGCTTTATCGGCTGATTATCGCAAATGACAAATCAGTTTGGCAATGTAGCTGTCAAATCAAGGAAACCAGTCTGTGCTTGATTTAAATTGGTTCTGTTATGGACCAACATTTAAGCTGTAGCTATTCACTTCCTGTAAGACAACTCCAGAGAAAGCTAATGCTACTGGTGGAATTAAGTCATCGCCCCAGGCTGATGCATGAGGTAGCTCATCTATGTGGACGGCAGTATTTGTGGTGACAAAAAGGCTGGGGACATTTTTCAAGATTCATAAAATTCATAAAATATATTTTTTTAGGGGGACTTTCAGAGGAGGACAGAGGGCACAGGCATACAGTATACTCTCTTCAGCTGTAAACAGCTGTGTTGGCCATTGTTAAACCTTGAGAACCTAGAGAAGCTAGAATGTACATGAACCCAGGTAAAATGTCGACAAGCATGTACTCTGAGAGAGGTTTTTCTTAGACAAAGAAAACCCATAGAGGGATGGTTGCTTTGCTCTCACATGGCGTCCACATGTGAACAGAATATGGCTGCCATTTGTTTGAAGCTGTCAGTCAATCTTCTCCACACATGAGGCTGGACGGGAAGCAAACCGTTGGCCCGGGGCCACGACGAAAAACCCAGCGCTGTTGTGCTGTTGTGTTTTAAAACTGAGGAGCTTTACATCTGTAAGATGCGCTGTTATGTACACGGCACAGCCACCCACTCACCTCCCGTGTGTGCTCTGTGTTGGAGCAAGAGCAGGCATCGGGTGTAACAGGATGTTGTTCTCGGCACTTGGAGACAGAGTTTTTATTGTGACTGACAAGGCAGTGTTTTAAGTTAAGTCTCCTTGGTAACTGCATGCTTTCCCTAAAGCCCAGGCTCAAACATTTAATAACCTCAATCAGTCAAATTAGCGTTACGACTCTACAAACAATGCAAACATTTGCGCCCAGAGTTTAGCGTTTTCTTTCCTTTGCATGGAAGATTGCGTAGAAATGAAAGAAATCCTTGCAGAAACAACAGAAAGCCATATGTGGATATGCTGCATCAACCAAGTATGTGAATGTTTCACATTATAAACAGGCTTGAAGTTTTAACAGTGGCAAAGTCTGCTTGACAATGACAGTGCTTGTATTCGACATAGAAATCCACAAACTAAAACACAGTTCTCTTTAAATTTTGTTTTGTCTTTATGAAAGTTAAGTTATTTACATTTTTCACTTTGCTTTCATTCTATGTTACAGTCAACTTCATAAGTTAAACACTTCTAAAGAACACTGGGGTTTTGAACTATTATGTTCTGGTCATGTACTGTAGGTCATTTATCTACCTCATTTTGACACAGAAGAAAATGTCATTTTGTATCTCATTGCAATAACTCTATCAAGCCATACGTTTGAATATATCCCTCCTCTATAATCTATTAAGCTGCGGCAAAAGAAATTCATCCCTAATTGTTACTGAGCCAAGCACTGAGTCTGAGAACTTAAGGCCAATCATCTCAGCTGGACCAACTCCCTGGCTAATCAGCCACAATAACAAGTATGAAAAAGCCTCCACTTCACCTCAGACTGTGAGCAGGTGCTAGGGGCTCCTGGTCTGCGTGGGGTGGGAGCTGTGTGTATAAATACATGACCAATCATCCAATGTCCAGCGCTGAGAGATCGAGAGTGCAATCAGACATAATAGCCTTTGTTTCAGCACCACAGAGGACGGCACTGGGCTCCATCAGCTCTAATGTCCACCTTGAACAACCTAAGTGTGCTGTTTGATCAATGCGCTCTGATGGGAAAGGGGAAATCAAGCCCATAACCTGGCCCTTGGATGCTAAAAGGGGAGCAAGGCCTCTGGGAGTGTAGCATTGAAATGTATGGAGAGATGGTATTGACTGCTATTTTTTTTCCCAGAAGCAGAGGTGTTTGACATCATAGCACTCTCTGTTGAGTCTCTCATGTTGTTCATGCATGCGTTTGTCCCCAGCTGGGTGTTGGCTCGGGGCAGTGCGAATTGAACTCAGATTCTGCTGGATTTTGTTCTCATCCGGATCAGAGCACTTTATCAGAAGGTGGTGACCAGCGATTGGTTAAACCGAAAGGCCCTAGCAGACCTCGGTGGCGCATTGAACCATTTCTCTTGCGCAGTTGAACGAGCTGTGCTCGCATCTTTCCCTTCTTCTAAAACAAACCAGTGGTAAGACGGAGGAGAGGTGTTATTACCCCAGTTCAAAGGGCGGTGCGCAAACTTCTGACCAATCAGAGAATGTAAACTTACACTAAACGAAAGAAAAACAGAAAATAAATCATGTACGCCAACTGATGAAATCCCTCCTGCTGAAGCACAACCCGCCCAACAAAAAAAAAAAACATTTACATGCAGTACAGATGAACCCTAAGAGAGGTGGCTGCAACTCCCTTTTAAATCAGACATGAGTAACAATCAGGAGCATTACAAATGAAAAAATGTAAGGATGTCACAACAATCTGCCTAGCCCTAACATAGTGTTTCTGTTAAAGACAGTTTTGACCTTCTACTTAGGGCCCTTCTCAGGGTCCTCTGTCCCTTTGATTACTGTTCTGGTGTTGAGAAGTTCATTATTTCACACAAAGGTTTTTCCTTTTCTCTTCATGAATGACATCCGAAAGATGGGTCTGACGAAGTGAGAAGGGAGGGTGAAAGACTAAAAAAGATATACGTTAAAACAAATTGAAAACATTTATCATCACTGCAAAGCGGAAGATGTTCCTCATAACTGTTTTTCTCGTGATACGGGAAGGAGAGCCAAGGTCGAAGGGTGTCAGTGAGAGTCAAGCCTGGAAGTGTGAAGATTCCAATTAGACACAGCCTTAGGTCCAATTCCAAAAGACAAGGATAACACAACCCTCTTCTGTGAAAATGTGTCAAGCAACTCTCACACACACACAGAACACCCCCCCTCCCACACACACACACACACACACACACATGTCCCAGTTTAAACCAAATGCATGCTGAAACAGCAGCTGTTTACACCCCATCCATCATTTTTTAACAGAGTGTGTGGCAACATGCAGAATTATTAACAACCTATGTCTGTCAACGTTTATTAGGGTAAGAAGTGACAAGCTAAAGGACAGTAAACATTTAGTAAAATGTTTGCAATATTTCATTAATATTTGACAATCGACCAAAATATCATCTGATTTACACTTTATCAAACTTGTTGCGAAAATCTCACAGCATTGATTAGCTTCATTGGCAATGTGCATTTCACAGTCCTTTGCATGTTGTGTGAACATCGTTTCGATCAATCAATTATATTTTTACAGTTTAACATTTTAGTGAAAATAACAAAGATACATCTTGAGTGAAATGTGAAAATTGGAGAGGGACATGAAGTGTGCAACTACGACACAAAAAGAGGTAGATCAGAGAGTCAGAGCCAACATTTAACTGAAAGAGAGAGAGGTGGTGAGAGAAAAAGACAGAGAAAGATGTTGAGAGAGATGTTGAGAGTTGAGAGAGGGAGTTGAGAGAGATGTTGAGCGAGATGTTGAAAGAGAGTTGAGAGAGATGCTGATGTTGAGAGAGATGTTGAAAGAGAGTGTTGACAGAGATGTTTAGAGAGAGATGTTCATAGAGAGATGTTGAGGGAAAAAGACAGAGTGAGAGATGTTGAGAAAGAATGATAGAGAGAGACATGTTGATAGAGAGATGCTGAGAGAAAAAGACAGAGAGAGATGTTGAGAAAGATCGTTGAGAGAGAATGAGTCAGTGAGAAACATCAGGGACTCTTTTGACCATCTCTTGACAATGCCGGCAAGCTTTGTGGAGGTTGATGTGGCAAGAATGCCAGGCAGAGCTACGTGAGATGACTGCTTTGCAATGAACCTCAACCTGCATAGATCCCCACTGTCTTATGCTGATCCCATCTAGTTGTCCTGCCAACTGTGCCTGGCCTTGAGGTGCCCGGGGATGTGCCTGGAAGACATGTGCCTGTAAACATGTACGTATTCACCCATACACGCTATACACACACTTCCGAACAGCACCACCAGTAGTGTGTTTATGGTGTTGCTGTACACTGGACAGGGTTTCAGAAGGGGAGGGTTGTGGGGGAGGAGTTCCTGAGGTCTACTGCCCACTGGCCCTCAGCTGTGTCTGGGGCACAGATGACCCAAAACCCAGCCCCCGGCTCCTGGGACCTCCAATAGCACAGCTCTGTCCTAATTTATACTGATAGATCCTCTGCCAAGGCCTACCAAACTGCCCTATCTGCTATGTTGGTGTAAAACAGAATGTAAGCTGGACCTTTATCTTTTGAGTTCTTGTATGTTGTTTTTCTCTGAACAGGTCAATTTGAATATTTCCTTTGGCCACAATGGGATGTTGTGCACATGTCCATATTTCTTGCTTGTTTGCCTAAAATTCTGTCTAAAATTAAAAACAAATTCAGACATATTTTAGTAATATCAGGAAAACAGAAAATGTCCAAACTGAGGGGTACAGACTAAACCATCCCAATCCATCTGTGAGTTGGAATGCAGCATGGTTAATGTGCTGATATTGTAACAAAGCTTTTGGCCAGGCAGCATATAACAGCTAGGGTCTGTATGAAGATGCCAGGCGTTACTAACCGTGTTTATTCGTTGCCAGAGAAGACAGGGCTAAACATGTACAGTCCTGTGCAAATGTCTTAGGCACCTGAAAGTCGAATTAAAGCCATTTATTTGGGTAGTACTTTTTTAATTATAATAATGTATAGATATATAATACATGAATATAATATGTATTATTCTTTTTTACAAATAAACACTTACAGCTCCATAAAAAATTAAGAGACCACTGCACCTTTTTCTTTCCTTTCCAAAAAAGTCAAAGGAATGTTTTGAGTGAGGAACAGAAGCATTCAATTTGCAGTGGTCTCTTAATTTTAACCCTTCTGTTCCTCACTGAAAACCTTTCTTTTTGACTTTTTTGGAAAGGAAAGAAAAAGTTGCAGTGATCTCTTCATTTTTTCCGGAGCTGTACTTATCCAAATAAATGACTTTAGTTTGACTTCACGGTGCCTAAGACTTTTGTACAGTACTGTACATGTAGCTACATAATCATCGGCAGGCCCAAATCAATGAAAAACAAGACTGTTCAAAACCGTACAAATAAACATTACAAGAGTATTTAAAACCCTGACCAATTCTCTTATTTTATGGAATTACAATCTTGTTCTGTTGGATATTTTATTTTTAAAAACTGACACACAAAATGTGTTTTTATTAAGTGAATATTTGCGAGAAGAACCAAATCCAGAAATATATTGCATGCATAAGTATTCAACCTCTAAACAGTAATATTTGGTAGAGCTAACTTTTGCTGCACTATTCTATCAAGTGGTATATTTTGAGTAACGTCTTCTTTCTAGCCACCCTCCAGTACACACCATTATTCTGTAGTTCAATAGCTCCTTCAAAGTGATTGGTGACTTCTCTGGTCAAGCCTCCTTCTTATTTGAGGGCTCAGTTTTGAGGGACATTTTTTGGTAGTTTCAGGATGGTGTAATGCATCTTCCGTTTCCTGATAATTGCTCCAACTGTCCTCACTAGAATGAGCAAACACATAGAAATTATTTTATATTTTTACCAGAATCAATGCATTAGTATTACTTGTTTTCTTCCCGAAAATGTCACAGCAACTTTAATGGTTCAAAGCTTGAGGCTGGTGGTAATGTACCTCTGTTCTTGTTCTTTCATCTGTGTAAACTCAGAACTCCCATTGATTGATTTTGAGTGTCAGCGTTTTCCAATAAAACATCAAACGTAACTCAATTTCAGTGTACCATCTGTAATTCAGTCAAATCAGTCAGAGGTTTGAATACCTTTTCAATGTACTTTGTGTGTTGAATGAATGCTTTTCCTGTAATTATTTCAACATGTCACAGTTTTTCGTGGTGATGGCACAACTAAGCAAATGACTTAGAGTGTATAATTAAGCAAATGAATAAACAAAGCCTATTAAAGAAATGGGGTCATCGGGAGGGGTTCTGCAATGTTAACGAATCGTTGGTAAGTTAACATTATATATTTTTGGGTCAACACTGATTTTGTCAATATCTGCTTTAAATGAAAGATGCCTTCCAAGGGTTTGACCACTGGTTGTAAAAGTGCCATTGTTTTAGGTCCCCTAAACTTGGAATGTTAACTGAGATGTGACGGTGATTCTGTTTATAGATTACGGTATGCATCTTTGACAGTTTTACCCAGTTAGGGTACTCGGAACCCTAGTCACTTATGAGCAGTTTGGAAGTTTTGGAAAAGTCGCAATTCACAATTTTCCAGACAGTTTGGCCAGCACCCAATCATTTTATTGTTTTTTATTTATTCATTTATTTTTACGGCCAAAAGCCGGCAATAGCTGCCTAACATATACCCTGTGATATTCATCTTTCATTTGTATGTATATGTTAAATTGTGCATGGCTCTGTCCTTGAGCTGGTCTTTGTTGCTTGTATATTATGTTTTTTTGTGTATATCCCAGTAAGAGCAGCCGCTGCTTCTGCAATTCAAAATGTGGATCCGAAAAAGAAACTAAACCTCTTGTCCAGGTGGGAGAGTGCAATCGTCTGTAGATCTGTTAGGGTGATGTGCCATTTGTGTCCAGAGTGTCGGCGATAAAGATATTGATATGAGTCAAGATTAGTCTTTCAAAGCATTTCATGGCTGGCGATGTGCGTGCTGCTGGACTAGACTTCTGGGGTCTCCTTAAAGATAGTTACAGACTGAGTCAGGGAGAAGTTGAACATATTCTTGAAGACACCTGGTGCTTGTCTGTTTGCAAAGAAGTGAGCATAGAAGGCATTTAGCTCATCTGGTTTGCTTGCACGTGTGGGCAGCTTGCAGCTCGGTGGCCCTGTGTAGGACATATATGGTAATGCGAGCCATGCCGCATCCAATGTGGGGTCCAAGCCAGCATTGTTGGACTCAGTTTTAGTCCAGTACTGTTGCTTTGGCAATTTTATGGCTCAAAGCAGATTTTTTGTGGGGAGAGCACTGTTCATAATATGTTCTACAGCTTGCAATTAAGAATTCCAACTCCAACGCTCAAACAATTTAGACTTTCTTAACATTAACAGTTGCACAACATCTGTAGTTTACAAAACGACAAACTCCTCCCTTCAAATCTGCATTCCGGTCATGGTGATGCAGGGAGAAGATAACAACAATTCGGTTAATAATGTTATTCAATCCTAACTCTGCGTGTAAAGCATTGAACATTACAGATCTTCAGGTCCTAAAATTAGGGTAGTCTAAGTGTAATTCATATAACTTCTTTGGTATTGATTGGCTGTTCGTCAAATGACCGATAGCAGCAGTGTTTTTTGTTTACTTGCAGTTGTAGCTTTGTTAGAAGGCTGCCCTGCTTTTCTCTCATTTGGTGTCTTTTTTGGTGGGAAATCCCAGATACTGTATATGGGCATTGTGTGGGAAATGTTGTGTTTCAGAAATGTTTTTGCTACTACCTACCTCCCTGAACTGGTACAACCATAAATGCTTATACATATGTTAAGATCAAAAGGCCTCCTAACTGTACCTAGAGTTTCTAAACAACCAGCTGGAGGCAGGGCTTTCTCCCACAGACCTCCACTACTGTGGAATAATCTTCCTTTTAAAGTTAGAGACACAGACTCAGTGTCTACTAAAGACTGTTAAAAATGTTGGGATTACTTGGAAATCTCCTTGTTTTCCATGAAAACATTTATGAAATTAATTTGAATTAGGTTTGCGTCTCACAAATGTTCTTCTGTGTGATCCAAGAACCTCAAACTTTAGATGTGTCTCTCCATAATCCTCAGACCATCACATTACTCCACCATGCTTGACAGATGGCGTCAAGCACTCCTCCAGCATCTTTTTATTTGGTCTGCTTCGCATGAATGTTCTTCTTTGTGATCCAAACACCTCAACCTTAAATTTGTCTGTCCATAACACTTGTTTCGAATCTTCCTGTGTCCAGTGTCTGTGTTCTTTTGCCCATCTTAATCTTTTCTTTTTATTGGCCAGTCTGAGATATGGCTATCTCTTTGCAACTCTGCCTAGAAGGCCAGTATTCCAGAGTCGCCTCTTTACTGTTGACATTGAGGCTGGTGTTTTGCGGGTATTTAATGAATCTGCCAGTTCAGGACCTGTGAGGTGTCTGTTTCTCAAACTAGGAACTCTAATTTATTTGTGCTTGTGCTCAGTTGTGCACCGGGGCCTCCCACTCCTCTTTCTATTCTGAAGAGTGACTCATGGCTGTCCCTGTCCAAAGTCCTTCTGGTTGTGTTATAAAGTTGCTGCCTGATTATTCCAGCAGCCATTGCCCAAGCCCCATCTGACTGTCCCTGTCCTTGTCCACCTGGTTATGCAGCTCACTTGGATTCTGTTTAAATTTGATTGATTTCCAGAAGTTCTTCCCGGTCAGAAGAATTTATGGAGGAAGAATTATTTTAAAAAAAATGCAAGAAACAGTCTAAAAATGTTAAATGAGTTAAAACATTGGTCACAGGCCAGCGGACAGCTGCTTTATGTTGGTGAGTATAATGAGTACACGGAGAACCTCTTTATATGGTAGCATACTTCAGCCTAAATCATTTCCTACCTGATTTAGCCTGTCACTATTATTTTTTTAAAGGCAATCTCAGGAAAAATGAGTTTGGAAAGGAATGCTTAATGCTGAACTGAGAAGATTAAGATTAATAATAAAAATCTACTAAACCTTGAGCTAACATCTCTTTTTATTTCAAAGCAAGCTTACTCTTCTTGAGATATTAGCAAAAGTGCATCGGCCATCACTCTTCCTGGCATTCAAAAATCCTCAAACATGTGGCATAGTAAGGAAAGATTATAGACAAGAAAACACACTGTTGACAATTGGCAATAAACAACAACGATTGACTATATAATGGCAAGAAACTTCAAAAACATTTTTTACATATTATTCTTAAACTATTCATATCCTACAGTTAGACTTCACTTAAGAGCTTTATGAAGATGATAGGCACTGTGACACAATATTTTTTCTCACTTTTTTTCTGTCTGAGTAATAAGAATTCAACACACAAATGCATTTCAAAAAGACTGAAAGAGAAGTCGTCAATCTCATCTCAGCCATCAACCGTGAAACACTGCCATGTGTGGTATTGATGTTATTTCCGTGTTTGCAGTTGAAGACAAGGGATGCTGCTGAACTGCTGGGAGGGGTGGTTTTTGACAATAATATTCATCTAGGTTATTCAAATGTTGAAAACACAAATGTAGTTGGTAATCATACTAAAATCGACGATCATATTCAAATAATTGGTTAATTTATTTGGTGCATTAAAACATTAACCTGTTGGTGGTGTTATATAAATAAGAGGAAAATCAAATACCCGGCTAGCACTGTTTACAACGCATTTCAGAAGAAGCATTGATGACTTAGACACACAGACATGGTCAGACAAGAAAAAGTGAACAATACAGATATGGTAATATTCCTGAGAGAGACAGTATAATATTGCGTGCACTAGTGAACAGAGAACATGCTATGAATCAGGTGTCACACACCTTTATAAACAGCATGAAAGTTCTCATCTAGCAAGTGTCTGATAGGGATCCAATGTGTGATTCCTATCACCCAATCCAAGTCAGCTACCAAGTCTCCATAACCATGGACTACCTTCATACCTGTGGGTGGCAGGATTCTCAGCGGTTTTATCAATGGAATACCACAAGGAGGAGAAGGAGAAGAAGGAAAGGGAGAAGAAGAAGGAGAAAGAGGAGAAGAATGTGCAGAAGAAGACATTGCCAAACCGGGGGCAAAGTGAAGTGACCCAGCTCCAGCACGTTGAATAATGAATTAGGGGCTGATATCCTGTGACTGAGGCAAAGAGAAAGCACTTCCTCCCAGGGCAGGAGTGGGGCTTGAATACCCTTGCATAATTCATGCCAAAGTGGGCCTGTTTAAAATGACTCCATATTAGGAGTCAAGTGCAAGGTTATGTTTCCACGGTTATGAAAATATTTGTAACAAAATATCAGAGGTGATGCAATGGCAATGTGGGAGACAGTTGGTTTTTATATACTGTAGATAGGCCAAGGCATATACTTTCAAGGAAGAGCAATAGAAGTTGACCGCCTACGTTGCCAATTGAGAACAAGTTTTTAGAGTACTTAGAATTTAAGATATATTTAATATTATTGTTTCACCACAATGTAAAATATACATCACATATGTGATATACAGTCCATTTAACAAAATATGAATTGATAAATCACAAAGTAAGAGAGATGTACAGGCATGGAGTCCATCTTGTATTCTCTGAATGTTCTGTCTTGTCTGGTTTTTCATTTTTTTCAATCTAGGATTCTAGTTTCATAAATGTGGAAAAGTAATATTCTCAGCACCTGTCTTTTCAAGCATAATAAATAATCCCAGACGGGGTTATGATATATTTACTTATCATTATACAGTTGTCAATTTACACATGCATAGATGGATTGTTGGCCTCCCACAAGACTAACTGGGGACCTTTGTCTCATTGGGCCAAGTCAGCCCCAAGAAAAGTGGAAACCACAGCCTTTCTGTGGCTCGGTTCCCCAGCTAACCGCTAATCCATGTGTTTGATACATTAGACGCTCTGCCTGGCTTTGTTCTGCAGGGGATGTGCTACTGCATCTCCTGCCAAGTTTCTTCCCCCTTCTCTCCCGCTGCAATCCAGAGGATTATATTGGAGTCCAGGGGATTTATCAAATTGTGTTTAATTAGGCCTGTGTCAGGCCATAGCCTTATGGATTGGCCCATGTGGATCTGATGAAGCAGATAGCAGAAGCTCCAGATCTAAGGACCATGCAGGGCCAGGCTTTAGTGTGCTGCTCTGAGGAGCTGATAGGAGAGGGCTGTGGCACACTGGGGGGTTAGGGGGGGTCGGTGGCTGTGTCGCTGGTGGTTCCCCTCCTGAGGAGAAATCGATTGCCACGCGTCACCCCAGACCTCTGCCTCCACTCTCTTATATCCATGACAGAGCTGGAGCAGGAGGGAACCATAACTCACTGTGCCCTTGGTTAGGTTTAAGCGGATTGTGGGTCAGGAAGTCTTTACTTTGGCGAGATGTAACCCCACTAAAATAAATTCCCCACTGAAGAGTATTAGCAGCATGTGGCCTCGCTGTCTTGTCTGCTGAGGACTGGAGACTTACAGAAGACGTGGGCACGGGGAGTGGGATGTGCACGGGGAGTGGGATGTGCATGGGGAGTGGGATGTGCACGGGGAGTGGGATGTGCACAGGGAGTAGGATGTGCACGGGAAGTGGGATGTGCATAGGAAAGTATGAGATCCTTTGGCTTTATTAAACCTGAATATATACAATTTACATTTAAAATTGCAAGTTATGGTGGGCCAGACAAATTTACTGAAATATTGGACGGGTCTGCTTTTCACACCGGTTACTTACAGGGAAAGATGCGGATTATTGCTTTACTACTTGACAGGTGAAATTGATATTTGGAAAAGCGTTTCAACCACTGGAACTCCTATTGCAGCCATTCGATTGTAGTATAGAGAACACTACTGAGGATATTCCACACAAGGAATTTCAAAATGTAGCAAAGCAAATGTTTATCCTTGGTTGTCATGTTAAATCTCCCAAGCGTGCTCTTCTGTTACAGACAAAATGAATCTGGTTTTGTCATAATGAGACTGTTATTATGGCATTGTGTTTATGGTGGGCGAAATAAGTTGTTATTCCTGCAGGGAGGGAATGTGAACATAGAGAAATGTGTCTCTGTAATTTGTGTACCATGGCATTGTCATCAAGAGTTACTGTAAAAGCGGGCTGCATGCCTGAAATATGATCCGCTCTCAAATGAAAAGCATACAATACCAAATCCCCACAAAGAGTGAGCTTTGGGCCCATAATGGAGCGTTGATGGAGAAACGGCTGTGAGGGAAAGTAATGAAATGCTGCTGCCTGCTGCTGTCTTGACTCAATCAGCCAGTGTTTTAAGCTGCTGTGACATGCTTCTCCATCAACAGATTTGCATGGAAAGTAATAGATAACACACAGTCATTTCTGCTCATGTGGGAGAGTGCTGCTGTGTGTGTGTGTTTTAGTTCATGTGTGTTTGTGTATGCGTGTGGTAGTGCATGCATGTTTGTGTATGTGTTAGTGTGTGTGTGTGTGTGTGTGTGTGTGTTTGCTTGCGTGCTTGTTAGTGTCTTTGTCTTTGTGTGCATACACATGCATGCTTGCGAATGTGCACGTGTTTGTGTGCAGGAAACAATAGCATGTTACCTGAAAATGTGGATTTGTGTCATGATTAAGATTATTGCGTGAATTGATGTGAATGTCTAAACCCAATTTAGTAAAATGTTTTAAACAATGAGCCTATTCCATTCCACTAGCTTATGATTTATCCAGTCCAGCACACAGTGCTTTGTCTGTCCCGGATATTTTTTTATGCAGTGCGATTAAACACATGATTTTCTGAATTTGCTAAAATTTGGCACTAAATAAAGATTTTTCCATTCAAAATGCAGTGCATTGAGTTATAGGCACATTATGCTCTGATTGTAAGGAACGGAAGCAATTGTCTGTATTAGAATATTTTGGTCTTTGTAGTAAGAGGTGTATATTACCACTGCTCTATTTACCGACAGTATACACACTGCTCAAAAAAATTAAGGGAACACTTAAATCACACATCGGGTCTCGATGAATGAAATATATTAAAGATCAAAATCTTTACCTTACATTGTATAATTTGTTGAGAACAATGGAATGGAAACCAAAATCACCAACCGATTGAGGACTGGATTCAAACTCACACTGAAAATCAAAGTAAACAATTGAAATCATTGGCTGTTCCAAATTGCGTAAATTTCATCACAGCCACTCATAATCTGACTCAGTAGTGTGTGTGGCCCCCACATGCCTGTTTGCACTCCCGACAATGTCTAGGCATGCTCCTGATGAGACGAGGGATGGTGTCCTGGGGGATCTCCTCCCAGACCTGGATCAAGGCATCAGTGAGCTCCTGGACAGTTTGGCGGCGTCGGATGCACATAACATCCCAGATGTTCTCAAATGCATTCAGGTGTGGGAAATATGAGGCCTAGTCAATGGCATCAATGCCTTCCTGTGTAGGCCTACACAGTCTGGCCACGAGGCCGGCATTGTCCTGCACCAGGAGGAACCCAGGGCCCACTGCACCAGCGTAAGGTCTGACGATGTGTCTGAGGATTTCATCCCGGTACCTAACAGCAGTCAGGGTACTGTTGGCTAGCACGTAGAGGTCTGTGTGACCCTCCAAGGATTTGCCTTCCCAGACCATCACTGACCCACCGCCAAACCGGTCATGCTGGATGATGTTGCAGGCAGCATAACGTTCACCACGGCATCTCCAGACTCTTTCACGTCTGTCACATGTGCTCATTGTGAACCTGCTCTCATCTGTGAAGAGAACGGGGCGCCAATGGCGGACCTGCCAATTCTGGTGTTCTCTGGCAAATGCCAGTTGAGCTGCACGGTGCTGGGCTGTGAGCACAGGTCCCACTAGATGACGTCAGGCCCTCATGCCACCCTCATGGAGTCTGTTTCTGACAGTTTGGTCAGAAAATTGCACACCAGTGGCCCGCTGGAGGTCATTTTGTAGGGCTCTGGCAGTGCTCTTCCTGTTCCTCCTCGCGGAAAGGAGCAGATATCGGTCCTGCTATTGGGTCGATGCCCTTCTATGGCCCTGTCCAGCTCTCCTCGGATCTGGACTACCTGTGCAACCTGAATGTACTGCAGGTACTGCCTCATGCTACCAGTTGACAAGGACACAAGCAAAACACAAAACTAGAGAAGCAGTCAGGAAGGATAAGGGGGAGAGCAATTGTCTGTGGCCACCACCTGCAAAACCACCTGCAAAACCACCTGCAAAACCACCTGCAAAACCACCTGCAAAACCACCTGCAAAACCACCTGCAAAACCAATACCTGTTTGGGGGTTGTCTTGCTGTTGCCTCTCCAGTGCACCTGTTGCCATATTAATTTACACCAAAACAAGTGACATTGATTTACAATCGCTTATGCTTTCTAACTGGACATATTGATATTGACTTGGTGTTATAATTTAATGATTACGTGTTCCCTTTTTGATTTTTTTGAGCAGTCTATATGTTAATACAGTATTTACATATAATATAGGCAATCAAAAATGTGAATCATAAAAATACACTTTTCTCAAAACAGACAAAATCACAGTTTCAGTGATAAAACAAAGAGATTTTCATTCCATATAGCTAAAGGTCCATCGCCATTCCAGAAGGAGACACTGTCCCCAACATACTCAAACTGACCAGGGCAGATCATGTCCACAATAGGATATTAGCTTGTCCATCAGCCGGTTGTGTATGAGTACTGATCAGCCTGTCTCTGCCTAAGTTCCTGCGCTGTTATGATGATACAGATAGATGGATGTGTTCTATACAGGTATATCCATTTCTATTGGCTGTTTTGGCGATGGGAAGTGAAGTTAATTCCTTTAAAAACTTCATGAAATATTATCATGAGCTCCAGCTATGAGGTTAAACCACCAAATTTTTCAGAATTAACAGACCACAAACATTAAATAATGGAGAATATGGTTATCTTTATCTGGTGGTGGAACAGGCTATAATGAGGTTGTGTTTGCAGATGGATATTCTCCTTTGAAGATGGTGATGCAATCAACTCTGAAGTGTTGTTAACCAATACCAGTAGAAAATATAGCCTGGATATATAGTACATCAGCAGTACCGGCTAGGAGTGGGACTAAGTAAACATCAGCA
>JACXGI010000759.1:0-24603 GCA_016801175.1 Esox masquinongy | reverse complement strand
GGGTTGAGAAAAACTGGACTAAGTGAACAAAGACCAGTCTCAAATTGGCTTGACACAGTAACATGTTGCAACCCAGCGACGGATCACTTCAGAGACTGAGAACAGAACTGGAAGAAAATGTATTCTAGCAAGGACATCACCATATTGCCTGCCATCTTAATGTAGTCAAGTGGGTGGGACATCCAACATCTTTGGCTGATCCCTCCTGATGACCCGTTCGGCCGTTAGCTGATTGACATAATTGGTTATGTGACCACAACTCCATTCAAATTATTGTACAGAAATTGGCTACTTTAATTTAAAGATTGTCTCAGTGATGTCTCAGTGACGCTGCCATGTTTTACTCTGCCTTCTGATGATGATAGTAGTAGCTACTTATTATAATGATGATAATAAAACAAAATAATGAGATCAAGGAGAGGAGCATGCACTGCGTGATTCATAAAAATAGGCCCAATATTAAAATATATTTATAATGTCCATTTGGTACAATGTTAACAATGCTGGGATAAAAAATTAAAATCACAGATAATCGGTTTAAATGAAAATGATTATTTAAATATTTATTTAAACATGGCAAAACAAAATGGCAAGTAAAAACAATGTAAAACATTGGCAATCATGAAATTACTGTTGTGTTTTGTAAAGCAGTTGGAGCTGGAACACTTAGAACCGGAGACAGAAACAGCATCATCAAAATTCTAAGGATACTGTAAACCATAAATGATGTGTGTGTGTGTTTTTGTGTTTGTAAATTAATTCCATATAATTCAATGTCATTTTACATAACTGGAGACATTACAAGAATATGTCTTAATACCACACAAATGACCGAAATGATGGGCTGCTCTGACACTGACATGCCTACCATATAGTGTAGGCTATTGAGATCAATAAAAGCAACAGGCCATTGAAAACAGTAGAGACGCAGATTGTAGCCTGGGAGGAAATTATAGTCCACATACATTCCAGTGGCACTGACTCATCCAAACAGTTCTTCCCATAATTGTCTTTTGAAAAAAATATCAGACAGCCTTTCAGCTGCAGCCTGCTGTTCATTGAGTCATTTTTAAGTTATTTTACTGTTAAATATACTAATAACTGATTTGTATTTACAACAACAACATGGGGGCAATCAGGGATAACATTCTAAATGACTCATTGTAAATGCCTTCTTCAGGAACAGGACAACAGCACTTTTCCATCTTGTCAGCTGGGGGATTAGAACCAGCAACTTTCATTTACCAGCCCAACACTCCTGACCCCTAGGCTACCCTGAACACTCCTGACTCCTAGGCTACCCTGAACACTGAATGACACAACTCAAAAATCAACTGTTTGATATTTCCTGTGCTGCTCATTTGCAAATACTGACTCTGCTGATAGATGCTTGAGTAAAATGTACTTACTATTACATAGCTATATGATTGTTCCACAAAGGTATCTCAAGTTAATGTAATCCAAATGCATAAGCCTATGTGACAAATCAGTTTTTATCCCATTTCTCCCCAATTTCGTGTTATCCAGTTTGTGATTAAGAACTTACGTCATCATAGTAACCCCCAGCAGAATTTGAATAGTTGTCATTGAGATGAGTCCTCGGAAGCACATCTGATGCTTTCCGGTTTTTATTGCACTGCTCACTAAACCAGGAAGTCAAGACCGCAATCCTTACGCACTGGAGGGAACTCATTGGCTGATCTTCTAAGTAGCTCAATTGAGCTCATTTGAACCCAAGCCACCACAAGTAGTTACTAGAGCGCAACAAGACTAAGTAACCATTTTAAATGACTAACCCCCCTATCCTCGTTAGTGCTGGTCAATTGCACCCCTCTCCAAGGGATCCCTTAGCCAATCCAAAAGAAGCATTTGAACCATCCCCCAAAAAAACCTATCTGAAAGAAGATTCTTTGACCAATAATATAGCTAATTTTGATTTATTTAGCTAAACAAAGCAATGGTGCTGTCCTTTTGAATAGTGCTGAAATCATCATCTAACGTTAACTGTCCTTAGCATAATAATTTGTTGACTTTGGAAGCATGTACTCGCAGCTCTATGAACTAAGCCATAATGCCTACAATTTTATTTACAGCAATGCATGAGATTCAGGCTGATCCAAAATCATTCAGGCCTAAAGCCCAAAGAGTCCAGTGCTGGGGATCTGCCCAGAGTCCATAAACAGTAAGAGTTGCTGAAATTTTCTTAGATTAGACAAGGCCTTTCCCATGTCTTCTCACAGCTTTCCTTGTGTTATTAACAAAGCCTAAATAATTTTAATAAAATACAATCTTGGTCTTGGGATAAGTGCTGCCTTTTTCTAGCAAATTTGCTGCTCTGTGGTAATTACCATTGTCTTTAATGGTTGCAAGCTCCAACAAATAGCTAGTTGAGTGCGTGGAGAAGTGGGCTGACATGGGGACTTTGACGGTTGAATTCCAGAAAGGCTGTGGCATTCTGGACAATTTGAAAAGGTTTGATGGTAGAAAGGACAATATTAACATGTTTTCTAGATATTTTATTGACTGTCCAAAGGCTCCACTGCATTCCCACTCTACATGCAGAATATTGCTTTAGAATTGTAACAAAGGCCAAACGAAATGTATATGGGAAGAAGTAGAAAATAAAAATGTCTGTATTTCCTTGAGGTGTACAAGGGCATCATTTCAAAATTTAATTTAACTAAAATGCTGTCCGTTCCATCGTAAGGTTCAACTAATATCGCACATTGCTTTATTACACTGGCCTACCATTCAAGGTACACTACCACCATACTCTGCGGGGTTCATAACAGGTTCACCACACAATTATTCAAATCCCAAATGAACTGGGCCATTGGAATGATGTAATTAAAGGCTATGGCTGAAAATGCCACAAGCTGAGAGATGAAGTAATGGCCTTGTATCCAGGGTAACCTTTCGTCTGGGAGATAATGTGTGTAATATCCCGTAGCACAACAACAGAGACAGGGAAACATTAAAGAAGCTGAACCTCTCAGGTGAAGATAAGACAGAGGGGGGGGGGGATACAGAAATAGAGAGATAAGTGCATTGCTCAAAAAAATTATAGGAACACTTAAATCACACATCGGGTATCGATTAACAAAATATATTAAAGATAAAAATCTTTACTGTACATTGTGCAATGTGTTGAGAACAAAATGACGTAACAAGCAGTGGCGAACCGTGACTATTGGAGCTAGGCCCTCATTACCGAAACAAGATCTGACTTCATACATAAAGATAGTGAACTCGGATGCTTGTGTGTACTGTACAGAGCATGACTTGAGACCTTTCTTTCGCAGACCAATGTAGAAGCAATTCTTTGATGACAGAGTCAAACGGTCCTAAGCCACGCCTCGACTGTGGCTCAGAAGCAGCAGACAGTACACAACGATTACAAATATCGATAGCAGGAACCACGTTAGAAGAAAGTACGTTTGCGTCGTTTCAAAGAAGCATTTGCCAAAACAGTCACTCAAATAGTGGTGGAATAAATTCAACTACAACTACACAACTACTCACATTGTTTCAAGACCACGGACAGTATATGCTGTCAGAGAGAAAAAAAGCTGCGCTGTATTCGATGCCCAGCATGCAACAAGAAAAAAATGCACCACAACACAAAATGTCATGTACGAATTACTTCCAAATGCAATGTCATTACCTTTGTTTTTACCACACAACCAGTGATCTAAAGTTGAAATAATATTTTACACATTGTATTCAAAATGATACAAATAAGATAGCAACAAAAAGCAAACTGTAGATAAACACAACAAGTCCACTCACCATTATGATTATCATTTAAAAGTTTGGACAGAAACATGCACACCAGTAGCCCGCTGGAGGTCATTTTGTAGGGCTCTGGCAGTGTTCCTCCTGTTCCTCCTCACACAAAGGAGCAGATACCGGTCCTGCTGCTGGTTTGATTTCCTTCTAAGACCCTGTCCAGATCTCCTTGTGTAACGGCCCATCTCCTGGTATCTCCTCCATGCTCCTGAAATTGTACTGAAAGACACAGCAAACCATGCGACGGCAAAAATGGATGGGCCATCCTGGACGAGCTGGACTACAGTACCTGTGCAACCTGAATGGGCTGCAGGTACCGCCTCTTAATAGCAGTATTATCAGCGACACTAGAAAAACGCAAAACTAGAGAAGAATCAGTCAGGAAGGATAAGGAGAGAACAATAGTCTGTGGCCACCACCTGCAAAACCATTCCCTTTTTGGGGGTTGTCTTGCTGTTGCCTCTCCAGTGTATCTGTTGTCACTTTCATTTGCACCAAAACAGGTGACATTGATTCACAATTGCTTATGCTTCCTAACTGGACAGATTGATATCCCTGAAGTTTAATTGACTTGGTGTTATGCTGTGATGATTACGCGTTCCCTTAATTGTTTTGAGCAGCGTACTTAACTTTTTGTTCTAATAGTAAAAATTTTGTTAATATAGTAAACAAAAAACAGGTCGACTTCTAAATTTCAGCACATGTCTGCCCATATATATCTTCAGTAGTCATTAAAACCAATTTATATATTTGACTGCGTATATGAATATGAACCAGATCTACACTTGTGTATTTCAGCTCCAATATATCAGAAATCTGTGGCTTTCTTCCAATACACTGGTTAACCAGTTTTACATCTGTGACTATTCAGCAAAAACTCAAAGAATCTATATCTTTGCCCCAGATAGTAAACAAACCTATTGGCTTTCACAATGGTGTAAATGTATTATGCTAATTCAGTTCATGGGACAGTTTATGGGAAATAATTGTTCTGACAGTTTATGGGAAATAAAAGTTTACAGTCAACTCAAGAAGTATTGGGCCCCTTTATGAAATTGAGCAAAGAATAAACAACATGAACAATGAGTCACATTTTGGGCTCCAAAATAAAAGGGAGCTGTATACCTTCATTACAACAAAATATTTTCTCAAACACAAAACAGTAGTGTGATTCTGTTTTGCACAACATATGTTTCAAAACTATTGGCACCCCAATCAATATTCTGTGAAGCCTAACCTGGTGTGGACAACAGCAATGAGCAGCACATTCTAAGATCCTTGATAGTCTTGGGTTTGTGCTTCTGGACTGCCCTCTTCAATTCCAACCACAGGATAACAACTGGATTCAAGTCCAGAGACAGAGATGGCCATAGTAAAACATTGATTTTAATGTATGTTTGTGGCAATTGTCTTGTTGAAAGGTCCGGCCCTGGTAAGTCTAAAACTCCTGGCAGATGCAACCAGGTTTTGAACTAAAATATCCTGGTACTTAATGGAATTCATTATGCTATTCATCAGAACAAAAGCCCATGGATCACTAGTAGCAAAACCTCCCTATAGCATCAATGATCCACCACTATATTCAGTAAGAGCTCAATAAGTGCTTCTTTTGTGCAACCCTTCCAGAGCTTGTTGACATGGTTGTGGTTTCTAACTGTTGATTTTGAATATTGACAACCCAAAGATTACACTAGATGATACAATTCTGAAATATTGGTCCTTGGATTTTTATTATCTCCCTTACCATCTTCCTCACCCTGCTGGGGAATGATGTGCACATGCATCTGCTTCTTGGCAAATTTGCAACAGTTCCAGACTTCTGAAACTTTTTGATGATATGCCCTCAATGTGCTTGGTGGTAGTATCAACTGTTTATGTATTCTTTTTTATCCTTTACCTGTGTAGGTCAACAACCATTTGTCTCCTTTCAGCTGACAGCTCTTTGGCTTTACCCATGATGATAGATGACAAAGGGATTTTACAATTGTGTGACCTCATATTTATACCCCAGGGAAACAGGAACAGGAGAAAGGCATTAATAGATTTCCTGGAAACTGAGAACCATAGAATTTCATAAAAGATGCTACTGTATGGTTTTATTTTGAAATCATCTTTGGGGTGCTGATTCTTTTGAAATGTTTTGCAGAACAAATTGTAATACTCATTAAAATGTTTTGTTTTGGAGAAATTATTAAAATAAAAGTATATGGCTCCCCCTGATGTTTGAGCAATGGTTCTGTGGTGGTGTTGCATGGCAAAAATTACAAATAGCAGATGAAAATGATAAACTTACTCATTATACACTTCGGCCAGGTAAGCCAACTTTGCGGTACTTTGAAGGTTTTGGGGAATGCTTTGTCAACCAGTTGGAGACCTCTGACTATGATCCCAATATCTTATCATTATCCACAGCACCTGACATTTCAATACATCCTTGGTCTTTATTTATTTGCTGAGTACAGGAAAGATACAAAGTTATTAAAATCTGTGACTGCATTTGATTTGAAAGTTTCATGCTTTCAGTCAGTCAGTTTTTTTTTTTTTTTATGTGGATGCTTCATTTTACAGGTAGAAATGTTTACAATGCAACCTGTAATGTTATTATCTTGACTCATTTCAGACAGGACCCGGTGTCTCCTGGCTGCTATAGGAACAATAGATCCTTGTCTGAGAAGAGAGGGGCAGATATGGACCTGGGAAGGGGGTGAGGATGGGCCCAGAGGGGAGATGAAAGGGATTGAAGTGAGATAAAAGATAGTGTAAGTAGAGAGTGAAGTAGTATAGAGTCATGGTTTCAGTGACAGGTTAGCGGGCTGGGACAGGGAAGGAACTGGTGCTGCTAGTGTGTATGGTACAGTACTGCTTGCTCTTTGAGGTTTCAGGCCCTGTAAAAGCACTTTGTGACAACTGCTGATGTAAAGGGCCTTATAAGGGCTTTATAAAATATTTATGATTGAAATTTGATTGGCATATTTACCAATTAGCACCTTTTTAGATTTTTCCAGAAACTATGAAGTGTTTGACTTTAGAACTTCCAGTTCTCAAAGCTCGAGTCAGTCTAATATTTTATCAAATTTGATGATCACCAAATGTAATTACAAGAAATTATATAAAGGAGTTGGGATTTATGAAATCTGATTAAGCCTCCTGCATTTTTTGGGGAAACCTGTGTAATTACATGCTTAAGGTGTCGGGAAAAGCAACATAGGGTCACATATAGTACTTCAAACAGATGAAGAGTCACGCAGGGGAATAAAGCTGGAGCAAAGACTTGAGAGAAACATGATTGGAAGTAGCAAGACTAAACTCGGCTAGCCTTTTTCCCTGTTGTTTTTTTTTGTTGTTTTTTTTACAGAGAAACTCTGTCCCATCATCAAGGCAATGGTTAACCCTGGTAGAAAGCAAATTAGAGAGAAGCACAAGCTTGTGTGTGCACAATATTGAGCCTGGTTGCCTAGGTACAGCGGAAGGCTATAGGCTGGTCCCAGAGAAGGGTGGAGACGCTTGCCTACTCAGCACAGTCTCTCAGTGCAGCCTGGGATGGGCCCCACTCTCTCTCCACCCAGCACAGTCCAGACCAATCATCCGCTCTAACCGGACCTGTCTGATCACCCTTATTGTCACACGACCGACATAAGACCCCATCACCTTCTCACTCATCTCACCGCACTCCGTACGTTATCTCAACTCCTCTCACAGATCAGTTGCAGCCCTTCCCTGATCACGTGCGCAAAAGGGGGAGATACAGCAGGGATTTCTGAGGACAGGGAGGACATGTTATTTCTCTGTGGCTTGAGGAAATTGTGCTATGACCGCCACAGGGGCGGTGTGTGTCTGTAGTAAAAGTGCTTTTTGTTCTGAGTCCTATGCACGCACACACACCACACAAACACGCAAACACACACATACACACAACCCATACAAACACACACCACACTTAAAAACACACACACATACACACTTAAAAACACACAAAGGGACAGTCAGATGGGACCGGGCTCGAGGCTCCCTGACCTGTGGCTGTAGACCGCGTTGCCATTGCCTTCCATGGACCCCTATATGGGGAGAGAAGTGCAAACAGAATTGACCTGAACATTTTATTTTTAGAAGTATCTAGACAGAGCCCAACTATCTGTCTGTTGCTTCTTTTTTCAGTCTCCTCAGGAGGCTCTATAGGCAGGTTGTCTGTACTCTGGCAACAGGTTATACATACTGCAACTCATTCCTTATGTGTTTGGAATCTATTTACAGAATCGTATTGCTACATACTGACTAGATCTAAGAGGTTTGTTTTGATTTAAACAACCCTTCTCAGTGTCTCTGAACTAAAACTTTTTTTTAAATGTATGATGACCATAAGGGTGGTAGACAAGGAAATATGGATGTTCCTTCTCTTCCAAATGTTCTGCGCCCGGTTTCCAAAAAGCATTTTAATGCTAAGTTCATTAAACCTTGGTAGGAGCTATGTCTAATCTCTGAGCTTTTTCCCAAAGCCATCATTACTAAAATTGCACTTGACAACGCTTGTTATTTAATCACTGCCTTAGAACACATGCAACGTTAGATGCTTTTCTGCCATTCCGCATAACTTTATTCACCAAGGATCTCAGCTGAACATATAATCATGTGACTTACTTTTCTTCGTTAACTTTCATTTAACGAAGTTGCTAAGGCTTTTACAAATGGTACAAACAATTAAAGAATAAAACAAGATTGAAATGAAAACCAGTGATGACTAAAATAAAACAGATTTAGGCTCCCTGGGCCTGTAAGGCTTTACACAGTATAGTTGCAAAATAATCAGTCAAATTAAATTTTACAAATAGGCAATTA
Organism: Esox masquinongy; assembly: GCA_016801175.1. NCBI lineage: Eukaryota > Metazoa > Chordata > Actinopteri > Esociformes > Esocidae > Esox > Esox masquinongy. The sequence goes on along the minus strand of JACXGI010000759.1, from coordinate 15,981 downwards.
TCTATATTTTCTCATTATATTACATGATCTATAGCATGTGTACAATCATAAGCCCAATTGGCAATGGGGTTATTGGTTGTTGAAATGTAACAAACAACCTTAATAGTTTCAGCTGTACTTCATAATATCTCTCTAGAAGCTGATTGAAGTCAGTATTATAGTCATTGTTAGGTTAAGGGAGGATTTAATCGGCAAAAGCTGATCCAAATGTAGTTTTCTTTCTAATCCAATCAGTTTTGACACCTGTACTACGCACTTAGCAAACATTCTATCCATAGTGATTAGGAAAATCTTGGGCCCTTGGTAAGCCAAAGTTTCATTTGATGAAATGAATGGATCACCTCTTGACATGAGAAATGAATGCATTAACATTCATTTGCAAAGCTGGTTTTGCAAAGCTGGTTAATGAGAATTTGTGTTAAGCAATTTAGGGAATCAGGAGAACCCATCACATCATGATCTCCACTCTGCCTACATTCTAAGGGAAGTTTTGTTATTATAAGAAACCAGCTCTAGTCATTTTGTCAAGCTTTGGGAAATGCAAGGGTTGTTTTGGAGACACAAATGTTTACCATGGGCGTAATGTTCTATTATGTTTTTGCACACTTCACAAGCATTTGCCATTTTCATTTGTGTTTTTAATCAGCAGCTTTGCAGCCCACCTTAGCTCTGAGGGTCCTCTTCCTTCCTGGCCATTAATAATGCAGGGTGTGTTTTGAGCAAACAGTAAACAAGATCCATCTAGATGAGATGACCTCCATGATGACATGATGATCAGAGGAAGGCCATTGATTGCGCATCTAATAACTTTCAACTGTTAAGACAAACAAAATAATGACCTGTATCGCTAACTGGACGCTAGCATTCTGTATGTCTGTGAATAAATGACCAAACTAAAGAAAAATAAAAAAGCCAACTTTGGTCCATTGGAACCAGTGGTCACCTGGACAGTGTAAAAGGAAACAGACTGTTGTAATTGTCTGAGTTAACACCCAGCAACCTGCGCAGTGTCCTTCATGGCTTTAATGGTTACAACAGCGGCTCCATTTTGTTGTCAAATCCAGGAAGGCAGGGGGAAAACAGCAGGGCCCTCTATCAGGGAGAGGACACTGGGTATTATTAATAGTAGCAGAGCCATGACAGTGAACAGAGCAGGGTCTGTACAGGGGCCTTTTATTCTCTGCCCCACCTCCACCATCTTATGAAATATGCACAAAGCAAACAGAGGTGGGGTTGACGCAGGGACCTGCTTCCACCACGACTAACCGCTACATGTCCAGGGCCATTACTTATTCAGAAGACATGGCGGGTAAATTCCAGAATGGCCTTGCATTTTTTTCCCTCACTGCCATAAGGGCACTTTCATAACAACCTGTTTACATTTCAACCAGCGGGAGAGGAGAGTGATAACAAAAAAAAGTCCCCAATTAGTTACAGTGTCCAGAGCTCGAGCCGAAACCTGGACAAGATGACTCCGATAAATATTTGGATGTGTCATAGGACTATACCTAAAGCCCTGTGCTGGTCAGTATCCAGGCTTATTGGAAGTGATACATTAACTACTTTTCCATAGGTCTTAACTTGATGGACGTTCTGTGAGTGGAATATAAAAGATACGCTTAGTTTTACCATCATGGCTAAATATATACTAAATTTATTGTAAGTAAATTACAATCTATGAAAAAGGTTATATTATTTAAGAAAAGCAATGTGTGCTCTATGCATTGTGTGTGCCATTCTGTCTATCCCTTCTTCCCTATGCTTTTGACAAGAGACGCAAATTCATATGGTTGTGTGCCAGTTGATTGGTTAGTCTCAGAGAAATTTCATTTGTGTGACAATAAAAGCTTGGCCAAGAACCAGAATAATGTTGAGAGCATTGTCTTTCAGTTCTGCAATTGGCAGATGTTAAATACATGAGTGTTTGAATAATTAATGACTCATTAATTCTACAAATAGTTACGTTTCAGGGGTATCTAAAAGCCACCTGTATTGCGTATCACTCTGCAGGTTAACTTTGTCCATCAATTCATTGCAACTGTAAATGAATACTAACATAACTGCTTCAAAAAAGCATTGCAGGCAACAGTGATTTCATAATAGCCATCCACAAGATAAGCATGGAGAGTGCGGGGGCTTTAGAAATGTGGTACTTTGTAAAACAACAATCCTTCCCACTCACATACAGTACAAGGCCGAAGTGGGAGGATTCATTGTTGTCAAGTAAACAAAGAAATGTGACAACCCTGTCAGGTTCTCCATCTCGTTTTGTAAAGTAATACAGAAGCAATATCATGTGTATTGAGAGTGCCAAAGCTTATTCCAACCTACAAACCTATCTACCAAGAGGAAGATAAAATATGAGAATTTGTAATGCTACCTGCCCTGCCTTACATGATACTACATCTGGTATTGCTATTATTCTGCTGAACAGTGGTTGGCTCAGAACCAGGTCGGTGAATCTTCGAGGGAGGTACAGTTTACAGTAGAATTAGGTCACAGACAGTAAGATATTTCTGGCAGTATATATCTGTTTACCAAATAAACAATTAAACACACAACATTGACATATCCAAATGCTATTAAGCTGTTAAAAAGGCGTTTCTGGAATTAGTTTTTGCGTGTGTGTGTGTGTGTGTGTGTGTGTGTGAAAAATATCTTATTACAGTCTTGACTGAAATGAAAATATTTTGTTTGTCTGTAAAATGTCCGTTTGTGTCGCTGATTTTGTGACAGTCTGCCTCCCACATGGTGATTTGGGTCAACTTTTCCTTCGGCCTCTCAGTCTGTCAGCGGCCCCCACCATGCCCTGCCTGTCTGAGGACCGCACCGAGCTCGGGGCTGCCAGCGTCACCAGGGAGACACGCACACACTGACAGAAGCCGTGCCAGTTAGACTTCAGACGTGTCACCCTACTGCACTGCCGACCGTCTCAGTCTTCCTCCCCTCTCCCTCCCCTCACCACCGGAGGTACACATCCATGTCTAACCACGCCCAGCCGGGGCTACCATACCACATACCGTATGACATCCATCTATCCATCTGTCACCCTTCCATCCTCTCCTTTCTCCCTCCGTCTCGTGCTGGACAGGGACGGGGGCGTTCGGTGGAGACGTGCCACCCTCGTCCTTGCCCGCACCATCTGCTTGGCGAGCACCCTAGGAAGGATCGCCACGCGTCTGCCAGCATTGCTTGGGGCGACGTTGTCGAAACGCGAGGCAGCGCGCCGCGGAACCTTAATTCAGTGTCACAGGGCCGTCAGGCGTGATTGATCTGGTCCATTTAGCCGGAGCAGCAAACTCCAGGGGAGGCCTGGTGGCCCTGAAGCCCAATCCAGCCCTTCCTCCCCTACACAATATCAACACCAGGGAGGCCACAATGCCGTCTGGCCAGCTGGCCTGCCCAGGCCTGGGCCTTAGCTCTCTGCCCACTGATCAGACAACATGCCGTCGCATGGTCGGCACTCCGTCATCGCTCAGTCTTGCCTCATTGTCAAGTTGTTGTTTTACTATAACAGACTTTTCAGTTGATGATGTAATAATTGTCATTATAAATAATAATAGTAATATTATTAATTATGAGCCCAAACAGCGATTGTAAAATATTTTATTATACATTTGGTTGATGATCTGTGGTTCAGAAAAGTTTAGTTTTGGAAGTATATGCCATATGAGTTCATAGATGTTTGGCTCACCACAGGTCATTCACCAGTGGAAGCTGCCAGTCAACACGGAATGTCTTTATGCTGACAGGCCAGAAGGGAGGTCATAGCATACAGACCTATCAATTAAGATTAGTCAAATAAAACTAGCTTTTTGTCTGACCTATATAACACTGATATTTCGCAACTGAGACATTATAGTAGAGTCAACATTAGCAGTTGTCTGAAGTATATGATTTACCAATATTGTTTCCAATCACATGCGTATATTCAATTCCTTTCATTGATTGGTCCGTGTTCTAGTTTGACTCATCAAAGGGCAGAGATGGAATTAGTTCCCTAGACAGAGTTCATGGCCACATCTCCTCATATAGTTACTATTTGGGTTTTGTGTGTATTACATCACTTTGAAATCCAGCTAGGCTGAAGCTCTGACTTCTCAATGCTCCCTTTTAACAAGACCCGTGTTAGTTTTTGGGATTTACCCACCACCAAGATTTAAGGTTTTCCTTTACTGCTCGGGAATTCAACCACATAACATAGGGTTTTTTCATCTTAGACTTCTGACTGCCAAAGAGAAATCGATTCTCGAGCTGCTCCATTTCACTATTTAAATATAAAATAATTGTTGATTTACCGTTGAAAGTCATGTAAGTTTTACGTGATTTGTTGATTTAGATCTAACTTTAACTGAAAACGCAAGGTTTTAATTGAGATAATAATGATACAGAGCTTTTGGTTTCAAAGCTGGGTTAAAAAGAGAAATGGATTTAGGGCACTGTCCATGAAGACTAAGTGGAGGCTAAAGAACTCTGGGAAATTTTTAAAAGCAGGGAAACTTGGATGTCTTCTCAGATAAATATTTTAAAAGAAGAGAGTTTAAAGCTTTTTCTTTCAAAACGTATCTCTCATACCATCTCTCTCTCTCTTTCTCATTCTCGCTCTGCCTCTCTCAAGCTTTTACAAAGTGCATGCGCTGAAAGAGGCATTATTGCACCATCAGAGACCAGAATGGAAAGGTTAGGTGTGTGTGTGTGTATGTGTGTGTATTTTCACAGTATTAAATATCTATTCCATACTGAAAGAAAAATATTCTTTCTATGACGTGGATGTTAATGTATATCCAGACAATTAAATTAGGACAAGTATCAAAATGTCAGCATTTAGAAGCCCTTTAGAATTAGGTTGAATGAGGTAACAACACAATGGACATAATTAAAAGCATGTTTACTTCCTCTGTCAGTTGTTGATGGCCACCAGGGGGTACAGCCTATCACCACCATGGGAACACTTTGGCTACGGCATACTGGCCTGTCCAGGAAGTATGAGCATTGTGTAACAGTGTATGGCTTTCTCGTGTGAAATTTAGCTTACGCAGCCCCAGAGAAAATCTACTAGCACAGACAACAAGCATCTGGGACATTACATCGATGTAGTGTAGGGTATTCTGTCTTTGGTTTACGTCCCTTTCTGTTTATTTATTCCATTTGTTTTATCAAATTGTTCTGGAAAAATGCATCCATATCGATGAGGGACAGATGTTTTGGGGAGGGTTTTTTTCCTCTCTTTTTTTATGATGAGAGTATATATCTCAGTTTTCAGGAGGTAGAGGCGGGTGGTATGTTGGCAAACCCTTGAAATATTTTTTATGTGTTAAGTTCTGCAAAGCATGTCAGTGAGTACTTTTAAGCGTGTCCTCATTGGTGACATCCCATCACGGTGCAGTATGAAATGGTCGTGAAGTTGAATGAGTCGCAAACAAAAGCGCAAGGGAATTAACACATGGAGGCACATCTCCAGAAAGTGTTTATGTTCCTGTTAAAGCCTTTCTCTGGCAGAAACGATTACATGAATGTTTCCCAGTTATTTGTTTTCATCTGAACATTTGGCTGTGGGGTTTATCCATCTTGACAAGCACATAATATGGCTTTCGGTGCTTTGAGAAGGAATATAGGGAAGAGGGAAAGGAGGGAGAGTGAGAAAAGGAGGTGAGAAAAAGAGAAAGTTAAGAAAGCCTCTGTGTTTTACTCTTTTTTTCACTCCCCAAAGATGGGTTGAAAGATCTCAATAATCCCCTCAAAATGGCATTAGTCTTCACTCTCCTCTTTGAGTAGGAGGAATGCATCTCAGCCAAATTACTAAAGACACTCTAGGGAGTTCAGAACGATGTGACAAACACAAAGTTCCCAATGTAATTTGATTAAGTATAAATATGGAGTCTTCCTAGCTTTCCATACTAAGCCAATTAAGAGGACTAAATGAATTTGTGCTACACCTTGACTTTCCCAGCTGTCAAAAGGTAATAGGTTTAGGGCCTGCGACTGCTGAAGCCCTGTCGGAGCAGGACCAAGCCTTCTCAAGGCAGAAACTGACCATTGAAATATCTTTCTGCCCCTATATATGTTTTATAGTAATAATACACTAAAATTCTGAATATGTGTAAAATGTTTTTAATGGGTGTAATTTGTTTGCCTGGTGTAATTTGACTTATGACTTTGACATAATGCCAGTGCCGATGACTCGGCTTAACAATTGAAAATATTAAATATTTGTGTTGGCTCCATATAGATGAAACAAAGAGAAACAAGTAGAAAAGGGACACATTTTTGCTAGTGACGTTCACCAATTGAGCTATTAAAAGGCATCCACTTCCTTGTTGCTTGCCAAATTAGCTAGTCACAGGCTATGGGATGATAGGTAGCTGGCTACAGTAAGCACGCTTAGAGTACACACAACACTACAGTATATACTTTCTTCAAGCTACCTATCTGGTCTAGGCTGCTGGTATTGACAGTGTGAATAAATCTAAATGTATTTATTTCCTTAAATCAACTATTTTGTGCTGAGAGCGTTGTGTATTTAAATAGCTAGGAAGCTTTGTTGTGCAACAAACAACTTACATGCTAGTCGTTTATGACATGCTAGCTATCAAAGTGCCTATGGGCTGGCAATGGTGGTATGGGATTAGGGATAGCGATTTTGTCATCTTGCTAGTTAGTGATCTATGCAATATCATTAAGTTACCAAAAGGACAAACAACAATTGCAATGTTAGCGCAGTTAGTTACCTAGCTAACTTTGTCCTACCAGAGGGCATGCAAAACAAGAAAGAAGTGTCAGTATTGTACTGCTTCCCTATGGTTTGTACTGTCACCCTTTGGTGTACTCAGTGTTGAGCTATTTTACCAGAAAGATTAGGAAATTATTTGCGGGGAGTTATGTAATTTCCTTCATTCAATTTGGCACTTTTGCATTCAAGATATGAATAGAACGTTCAAAAATAGATTTAGCCTGAGATTGCCAGACTCTGGTTGCTCTTTCTTATACTTATGAAGGTCGGCAAAGGTCTACGATTTGTGTTCAGTGGATTTACTGCTGTTAGGCTATAGCTAAGTAGTTACATTACCTGGCTGGCTAGCTTGCAGGCTAAAATGACTGTGTTACATGTTTGGATCTGGCTAGATGGTGTTATCTGGAGGTTATTTTAGATGTTCAGAAAATACATTGACACCAATTGTCACGAGGGCACATAATTCAGTTTACTTAAAATGGTAACAGCACAATGCTGTGGGGATGGTTTACAGCGGCAGGGAATGGGAGTCGAGGGATCAAGGGAAAGATGAACTGAGCAAAGTACAGAAAGATCCTTGATGGAAACCTGTTCCCAAGCTCCAAGGACCTCAGACTGGGGCGAAGGTTTACAATTCAACAGGACAAAGAACCACACATAGTCATGACCACACAGGAGTGGCTTCCGGACAAATCTATGAATGCCCTCGAGTGGCCCAGCCAGAGCCCGGAATTGAACCAGGTCAAACATATCTGGAATCTTCTTTCTGAATGCACTGTCCCACCAACTGCAAGGCCCAGGACACTGCTTGAATTAAATTTAAAATTGTTATGGTTACAATGCACCATTCAATTAGAAGAAAAAAATTAACGTATCAATGTGTTTAATATTACAAATGTAATGCAAGTTCTGGTGCTATCAGAGGAATAACCTCTGTGTAAATGTAACAATCTGCGGATGACGAATAATGCAAGTTACTGTGCTGCTGTTTAGACATCGATGTAGGGTATTATCTCACAAAAGGACTGGCGAGTTTATCCAAGCGCTGGAGCATGAGGATTGAGATACTGGGGTGGTTCAGTAAACAGTTATGGTAACTGTAATTCATTGAGGATGAATATAAAATGCATGTACAGACATGACATAAATGTCCCCCTGGAGAGAGCCGAGTAAGACATTGATGCAAAGATTATCTCACAAAGGGACTGAACCCGTCATCATCCTAGTGCTGGAATGCGAGGATTGAGATACCGGGGTGTTGAAGTTCATGTACAGTGCCCCTGGAGACAGCTGAGTTAGAGAATTATAACAAATTCACTGTTTTAATTCTACTGCATTTTTTTATTTTTATTTTCATTGTAAAGCACATTGAACTGCTTCTGTATATGAGTTGTGCCTTTAAATAAACTTGCTTGCTACAAATACAGTTATTGGACACCCAAAGTAATTGGACAATGACAAAGTAATTGGAGACTGTTTTGTTATTTTGGCTGTTAACCAAACTATATTCAAGTTTCAGTTAAATAATGAATACGGGCTTAAAGTGCAGCCTCTCAGCTTTAATTTGAGGGTATTCACATCCGAATTGGAGGAAGGGTTTAGGAATTACAGCTCTTTAATATGTAGCCCCCTCTTTTTCAAGGGACCAAAAGTAATTGGACAATTGACTCAAAAGCTGTTTCATGGACAGGTGTTGGCTATTCCTTTGTTATTTCTTCATAAATTAAGCACGTTAAAGGTCTGGAGTTGATTCCAGGTGTGGCATTCACATTTGGAAGCTGTTGCTGTGAACCCACAACATGCGGTCAAAGGAGCTCTCAATGCAAGTGAATCCTTAGTCTGCAACAAAAAAATCCATCAGAAATATAGCAGGAACATTAGGAGTGGCCAAATCAACAGTTTGGTACACTCTGAGAAAAAAAAGAATGGTGAGCTCTGCAACACAAAAAGGCCTGGACGTCCACGGAAGACAACAGTGGTGGATGATCGTAGGATCCTTTCCATGGTAAAGAAAACCCCTTCACAACATCCAGCCAAGTGAAGAACAATCTCCAGGAGGTAGGCATATCATTATCCAAGTCTACCATAAAGGGAAGACTTCAGGAGAGCAAATACAGAGGTTTCACCATAAGGTGCAAACCATTCGTAAGCCTCAAGAATAGAAAGGCCAGAATAGACTTTGCCAAAAAACATCTAAAAAAGCCAGCCCAGTTCTGGAACAGCATTCTTTGGACAGATGAAACAAAGATCAACCTGTACCAGAATGATGGGAAGAAAAAAGTATGGAGAAGGCTTGGAACGGCTCACGATCTGATGCATACTACATCATCTGTAAAACACGGTGGAGGCAATGTGATGGCATGGGCATGCATGGCTTCCAATGGCACTGGGTCACTGGTGTTTATTGATGATGTGACAGAAGACAGAAGCAGACGGATTAATTCTGAAGTGTATAGGGATATATTGTCTGCTCAGATTCAGCCAAATTCAGTGAAGTTGATTGGACAGTGATTCACTTTACAGATGGACAATGACCCAAAACATACTGCAAAAGCAACCCAGGAGTTTTTTAAGGCAAAGAAGTGGAATATTCTGCAATGGCCAAGTCAATCATCTGATCTGAACCCAATCGAGCATGCATTTCACTTAAGGCAGAAAACGTAAGACAGAAAGACCCACGAACAAACAACAACTGAAGACAGCTGCAGTAAAGGCCTGGCAAAGCATCACAAAGGAGGAAACCCAGCGTTTGGTGATGTCCATGCATTCCAGACTTCAAGCAGTCATTGCCTGCAAAGGATTATTGACAAAGTATTAAAAATGAAAATTCTATTTATAATTGTGTTAATTTGTTCAATTACATTTGAGCCCCTGAAATAAGGGGACTGTGTATGAAAATGGTTGCAATTCCTAAACATTTCATACCATATTTTTGTTCAACCCCTTGAATTAAAGTTGAAAGTCTGCACTTCAATTGCATCTCGGTTGTTTCATTTCAAATCCATTGAGGTGGTGTACAGAGCCAAAATTATGAAAATTGTGTCAGTGTCCAAATATTTCCAGACCTAACCGTATATGCCATGGTTTCTCCATCACCCACAAGAAATGTCCTTTTTCCCAAGAACATTGTACAACAGTTTATAAACAGTCAGTTTATAACTGTTTATAAACTGTTATAAACTGTTTATACGCAGATTAACAGCAGGATGAAATAACTCTATAGTTCAAGAATCTTTTTTAGGGTGGTTGCTCTTGCTGGCAACTTAGATAAGGTTGGGGTAAAGAGGTTAAGGGTGTTCAGTCAGTAGGTTAATTTAATGTCAATAACCGGTGTCTTTATAGTCCTAGCTGTCTCCAGAATATGTTTTATACTATTATGGAATAATGCCAGTAATAATTACTATTGAAATTAATTAACACAGACCTGTTAAAACATGATATCCTGGATATACAGCTGTAGTACTGGACAGGAAAGAACATTGTTCAGATAACACAATTAAACACTGTGCATACTATAGGCAAATATATAAGCATAAAACATTTGTGTAACCTTTGATAATTATTCATTCATTATGTTAGTGTATTAGCCATTTTTTGCTTGCCAATCCGCAATTTATATAGCTTTGCATCCTATTGTGTCCATAACAGTTTAATTATGATCTAAGCCTCTTGTTTTACATGGCACACCTTTGTCATTACAAAATAACACCCGCAGTCATGAAAAATACAGAAAAGGTAATTCACAGTCTTGTGAATTTGTGTAATCACATTTTAAATTTTGATAGATAGGTCAGAAAATGCGTGGGATATTTCACTTTGCTCTGTAAAACTAGGCTGAGGGAGAAAGTAAATGCATGCTGTTACTTGCTGATTTGTCTAATAATACACTGTCTCAGCCATTTGACTCCCACTTGAAGCAAAGTTCAAGCTGGAAAAGGCAACACAAAGCATTACGTGGGCTACTTTCTCCCCAGCAATGCGTTTGAAAATTACAGACAGAGAGCTGCAAAGTGCTTATGTCTACTCCACCAAATGGAGAGACTGGGAGTGCTCTGCTCAGACCCTCAAATCGCTGCCAAGATACACCACCAACTTTTCAAGCTGCTTTTACTTACACCAGCCCACTGTCGGAGAGAAGAGGGGGGAACGGGTTGAGTTTTTTTTTTCTCCTGTCGGCCTGTATAAGATACAAATCCTTTGTTTCAGACCCAGCTATTTTTATTTTCATGCTCTCTTAGTGTTTTCTTTTTTTATATGGACTTACAGTATATTAACTTCATTCACATCTTTAGGGAAAGACCGTCATCATAGAGATGCAATTTCACACTTTTTGTATATTGCAATATCGCAGCTACACCTAACGAATGTCTACACTCACCATCTGAAGAAGCATAAAAATATGCATCGAACTTAAACATAAGTTATCTATCCACCTAACCAGGGCAACCTTCAGAGATAAGGTTTCAAATGTAGGGATTTAATTAGACTTTATTATTTGTACATTTGAAGAACTGGTGGTATTGGAAAATAGATATAAACAGTTTAGTGTTTCGAACACTATAGCGTCAGCCCAAGTCTTCCCTTGTCATCAGAACTGTGGTACTCTGTATTCTGATTGTAAAGAATGTTACCTTCTATAGCTATGCAATCAGTTGCCTCTGTGCCACTTGCTGGTCTGCTTGCTGTCTGTGTGTGTGTGTGTGTGTGTGTTCCACAATCCACTTCCCCATTCTGTGAAGTGGTAGATAATTAGCTGCCTTATCAGCCTGGGACACGGACAGACCCCTCTCTAGTGACAGGTCATGGAGCCCGGGCCAGCAGGGGCAGTGGGAGGGGTGAGGACACCATGATGGGGAGAAAAAGACGGGGAGCCAGCAGAGAAGAAAAGCAGAAGGGGTTGCCAAATAAAAGAGAGAAAGCGAGAGGAGGTGCCAAAGGAGTAAAGAAAGATAGATAGAGATAGAGGGAAGAGGAGGGAGGAGGATAGTTAGGGCCCGTAAGGACAGACCAGCTGCTCCGGCCTATCAGCTCGTCGACGAGACTTCGCCGCTCATTAGCATAAATTCGAATGACAAATGTGGCCAGCCTTGGCAGAGACTAATTAATTCACGAAGGGGGGAAAATCACAGGAGTAAGATTCCAAATCCTTCACTGCCACAGCAATGAACAAGTGTTAAAGGGGAAGTGTATACCTAGCTACCCCTCTGACTGTACACTTATTGTTAAAGGGGAAGTGTATGCCTAGCTACTCCTCTGACTGTACACTTATTTTACACTTTTGGAGTTCTTGCTTTTCAGTTTATTTGACGGCTTTATTGTGTGGGTGAATTTTAAGTCTGCATGCGCCTTCCGGTAAAGAAAGAGAATGTCTCTTGGTGTGTTTGTGCAATGACTCCTTGTCTGCATGTGGTCACATGTTTGTTAGTTGTTGAGAGATTTGTTAAATTGGTGGATTGTGCTCAATGCGTCTCCACACACTGTACTTCATGATCTGATGGAACAATAGATTGAGTCAGACTGCACTAGTCCTCCGCTATGGACTCAGGTCTGTCTGGCTCCCTCCGAGCCCACAAGCACACTGGGAAAGGATAAGTGCGCCCCCTTGTGGTCACTGGATCGGCATGAATTATTTCACACACTGAAACAAAATTGCTTTTGAGGGGAAAAATATTTAGCCAACTAAATCATTGAACAAGCGACATATTGAATTCTGTCCACTATGAGTCTATGATATTACATTTAGAACCAAAAGGGCTTCACCAAGCCACGGGTGCCTGTTTTAGTAAAAGTAAGAATGACAGTTTGAATACAAAGACACATTGAATGTGAGACCGGACAAAAACACTATCCCTCTGGTGGTTTATACATCTTTGCTCAGAATCTTTGCGAGGAGACAGAGAATCTGTGACATGTCCCTAACTGCCCTTCAAGCAATGCCAGATCAAAGCAGGACAGAAGGGTTTCCTGTACCGATATGGTTTGGAATAGAACTAGCCTTTGTCTGCATCAGCACGGTTGATATCCTGATACCATTTGTCAAGCATAGAGATGAATGTGTTTGTCCACCAGGCAGATGGACAAAACACATTCATCTCTGTACTCCCTCTTGGTTCTTTTTTTGTGATCTTCATGCTAAGAAAGCAGAAAATTGTTCTTATACTAATTTAATAATACAAGGCTATCTTAAGGTAAAATGTGTGTTTTTTTTATTATTGGTACAGTAAGCCCTGCTGTGAATAGTACTTATAAAGCTGACTTCACTCTTGGACAGGTCACATACTCAGTTGCTTGGCCTTGACAGCCCCAAAGAGAGAAGCCTTTATTGCCTCCTCTGTCTAACCAAATCTTGGGGGATTATTCATGATCTATCAGTCACAGTGGATCTGTTTAGTCAGAGTAAATCCAGCCTTTTGGCAAGTGCCACTGGCATGGGGGGCCTAAACGATCCATTTGAATAAAATTACAGATAAACTGTCTGGTTAATGCCCCAGCTTGTGTTTCCCATCAGCCTCTTTGTTTTCCACTTTGCAACAGGCTTAACTGGCCTGAACATCTGGCCCTCATCAAGTCCAGGTGTTCCCTCACTGCAGAGCATCAACTACCACGCCATCGACTCTGCTGCGCATCTCTTTCTCGGTTTCTCCATCTCTACCTCTCTCTTGTTTTGTTTCTCTCTATTTTAATATCACCCTCTCTCTCTCTCTTTCTTTCTTTCTCTCTCTCTCACTGTCTTCTCTCTCCATCGCTTTCACTCTCCCTCTCTGGCTCCCTCACTCCCTCCCTGGCAAGTTTAGCCAGGTGTAAATCCCATGTATAAAAATCTGCAGCACTTGTTTGAGTGTTCCCTCAACCAAGCTGTTCCTACACTGCAATTATGCCAAAACAGTTCATGTTGTTCAATGTGATGTATTTACAGTATATCTAGCACTAAAGCCAGTATTCTGTGTTTTAGTTCCAAGGAACAGCCTGCTCAAAGCACCCGGCTATGAGGGAGAGCAGTGTTCTCCAGGTGGCATACAAAGAAAGCTGGCCACCAACCATTACCTAATATCACCATACTACACCTGCTCAACGCATTAACTTGACCCAAACACTGAAACTAGGTGGTATTCCTTTTTTTCTTCATTATTTCTGACAACGGCAGGACAGCTAAAGCAATTTGAAGGCAATGCTATAACCGTAGATTCGAAAGGGATCATTCAAGCAAAGCCACAACCATTATGGGCCTACTATTCATATCTTCTCATGAAGCCATCAGAATTTCCATCCTGTTATGTAATATGATTGCTCTCCGTTTTAAAAGCTACAGAATAACTCTTTGTCAGGCAGATCTCATATTCTTGTAATGTTCCAGTCTTTAATGCCCAGTGAGTTATCCATTTAATAGCATTTCTACCATGGCAATGCCTTGTTCATTCACTCTAGCTTGCTGCCGTTTACCATTTCAATCTTGGTCCCTTAACTGCTGCTTCACACAGGAAAATGAGAGTGTCTTCAGCAAAACCATGCGTCAGGGGGGTGAATATAAACAACACCATAAAGGAAGCAATTTCCTGTGCCTTATGCTAAGCCGTCGACACGCACACACGTTCTAGCACTGGTTCCTCCTGGCCAACACGCACACACGTTCTAGCACTGGTTCATCCTGGCCAACACGCACACACGTTCTAGCACTGGTTCCTCCTGGCCAACATGCAGCGGCACGTATAGATGGCAATGGTGAAACAGTATAGCCCCGTTGGCACCACTCGCCGAGCCGGTTATTCTAAGAGACAGTTAGTGTAATGGGTAAGGAGCCAGGCTTAGTGTAAAACAACAGAAGCAAGACCAGAACAAACAAACAGGCCATGCCAGTATGGAGCTGCACAGTGTCTGAGAGAGAAGCCATCTTAGTGCCGCTCATTCCTACTGTGACTCACCGTCACGCTGAGCCATGGCGGCTAGCTTCGCCGTGTGACAAGGAAAAATCCCGTCATAGAATCCTTGTGACTCCAGGAGCTTTTATTCCACAAGATGTAGCTTTGATGTGAGAATATGTCATCAGACGGAGATTAAGGCTGCAATAATTGATGGTGTATAATAGGTTAACACTGTGTGACACAGAGTTCAATGGATATGGATTCAAAGCATTACGTAGATGAAACTGTGGCCTTGAGCAGGAGGAAAAATATTTCACATATATATTTCTAGCAAAATGTCTTCTGATTGTTCCTATTCTGCCTATTCTGCTTGCTCATTAGTTGTTTTTTATTTAATAGGCCTTAGGAATGAGTGAGCATCGATCCATTTCCCTTTGATAACAAGAGATGTACTTTACTATGTATTTGATATTGAGGAGATGACCTGCAGGGTGTTGTTAAATTGAGCACAGCGCTACACTTCCCACCCACACCACATCTCTCTATTGCTCGGGTGACCATCACTGTTGATAAGCTAACCACAAACAGGATGTCTATATCTCAGATAAGGCTGTAAATTCACAGAGAGAGCAAAGAGAGAGAGAGAGAGTAAGAACAACAAAGAAACAGGCAGAGGGAAAGAAAGAGGGAGGGAGAGAAAGGTAGAACAAGAAAGACAGAGAAGCAGGAAGAGGAAGAGACAGGGGTCTAGTGGAAGGACATGGTCTCATGGCCAATATGACGGTTTGAATTAATGTATCTGAAATGGGCATCGTCTGCTTACGCTTTGACATGGTGTTGCTCTGGCCCCCGGCACGCCCTGCCTGTAACCCCCCCCCCCCTTGTACCAAGGCACCAATGATCCTCAGCCGCGGAGGCTGTGTCCTGTCAGACTGATGGAGGTCGTGAGACTGACGTCTGGCGCCGTGACACAACCAGGAGTGTCATTGCTCCCGTCAAAAACAAAGCAACAAAAGAAAGATACTGTAAACTTATTTCAGCTGCGCATCGCAGACGAACCCCTCGCTTGTCAGGTCAGGATGACGGCAACGGAAACAGGGACGACCCGTCAACACTGGGACTACAGTGTCTAGTGGTCGTGGGATAAGCAGCGTCCTGAGGAGACGGCGCTCCTGACGGGCTGTCGTCAGGTCGGAGTGGCTCAGCTCTCAGCCCGACTCGGCCTGACCCAGGCCCAGTCCGCCCAGAACTCGGGACCACACATCCACACATCAGCCCTTTACTGTTCCTTCCACTTGGGTAATGGAAACTGCGGCGCGGCGCAGACGGGGAGGACGAGGCAGAGGGCCCCATCGTGGTTGGCACCCCCCCCCCCCCCCCCCCCCCCCCCCC